>JAUTXX010518349.1:0-21286 GCA_032273605.1 Panulirus laevicauda | reverse complement strand
ACCACCAAACTGTAGACCTGCGCCTTTCCCCAAATCCCTCTCATTCATTTCCCTCACCACCCCATTAGTAAAGAGATTAAACAGTCTCACACATCTTCACCTTGACCCACTTAACATCCTCTCTTCCAGCTCACATACACACTTTACTGTCTTGATAGAAATTCTTCACTGCTTCAAATAACTTTCTTCCCACTCAATGTATTTGTGATACCTTTAAAGTAGTGTATGATTTCTCCAAATCCCAGAATGTCACTTATTATATCTTAAAGTATTTCTCTACACATCTTTACCAATCCTGAAACCACATTGTTCTTCCCCAGGCAGATGCTTTGTTACATACCACAATCCTCTCAGTTGCCTCTCTCCCATACAATTTACCAGGTAAACTCAGGCTTATACCCTTCTAATTAAAAAATTTATCTTTGTCCCCCTTACTGGCATTTTGTTGGTCTTGAGGTAATTCACCATAATCCGTACATAACATTAAAAATCCTAACTAACCAGTCAACAACACAGTGACTCCTTCATTAAGGAATCATCTGCACTGCCTCCAACTCCAGCCACCTTGCCACATTTCATCTTATGCAAGGCTTTCACAACCTTTTCTTTTTGTACCAAACCACTTCCTCTGACATCTTTATATTTATAAGAACAAAGCCTTGGAGCTGCAAGAACCCCCTGGAAGATAGATCTGAGATAACACCTGGACCCTTTCAGAAAGGGGTCCTGGGGTATTTATGAATAGGTCACACTCAGACACACACACACTGTTTTCAAGGCTCTTATGTTTATGAAAAGCTTAATTATATAATAGTGAATGCTGTGTACAAACCACCTTTGCATTTTGATTTATTCCCTCTAAGCAACTGGTTTTAGTTTGTCAGATATAGAAAAAAGCTTGGTAAGGGTTCCTGAATTAAGTGAACGGCTTTATGAGTGCCGTGAGGAATACGTTCGGCACTCTCAGTATGCAGCTGCTATGGAGAATTTGAAGCATATCTTCACTGTACCAGAGTCTGTTGAGAAGACACGCAAATGGATCTCAGAGGGAAGGTTGCTCTATGCTCATCAGGTTAGTATGTGTTATAGTTCTCTTTTAGATATACTTTATATGTACATTTTACTTAAAAATATCTGCAGTAAATTCTTCATTCACTGTGGTTCTTGCTATTAAAATTTGATAGTAAACAAAGGTGTTTGGAAAGACTTAGAAATTGAAAATGGCAATGAAAATACAATTAGAAGTTATTGATTTTCCGGTACACTAAGCATGAGCTTTTTGGACCCAGTTCATCAAGCCATGGATAAAAATGAAATGACAAAATCTTTATATTGGTACCATAAGAGGATGTTCTTTGATTAGCTGAGTCTGTTATTTTAAAACATAACTGCTTTGAAATTCACTGTGAAATTATTTTTGTACATTATTTGATTAGTTCTATACACGTGGAGAAATTAGATACCAGAGATAATATCACTCTGCAACACAATACCCTGCAGATATTTCAGTACCCACATCCAAGATCCCCAAAGGTGAAGTATTCATAAATCAACTTATGTCTTGACAATATCTTCAGCCTTTGTAACCAATTACCGAGACTCCACATCCATCACGTCCTACCCCACATGACATGCCTCTTGCACACCAACACTGCATATAAATGCCACCTGGCATACACTACATGAAATCTTCTCTGACCACTACCCACTCTGATTCCATATCACCTAACCCACTCATCTCCCACACAACAGAGAATTAGACTAGTTATACAAAATATAGAATCCAAACTGTAAACCTTTACCATAGTCAGTTTCCTATTTCTAGACCATACCATCTTCCATTTTGACGTAGTCTTTATTCAGGCCAACAAAAAAAACATATACCACATGGATGAAAGGAATATTATAACCCATATTTCTTCCCATTTGTTGCAGATATAATAAAGCAAAGAAGCACTCAAACAAAACCACTCAGCATCAACACAGACAGCATGAATCCACACTCTAAAGAACACCATCACCAACCCAATATCTTAAAAACAAATAGCAAATTGCCACTCCTTCCCCAACATGGTGAATCACAAAACCAAACAATGCCTGACTCCCACAAACTGAGCCCACACACATAAAGCATTGCTAACCCAAAACAACAACATTATATCATCCAAAGGACCCATAAAACATACTCATGAAACATTTCAGAGCTCAGAAATCAGCCACAAATATACCACACCCCTTAACAAGACAGTTATGAAAACTATGCACTGAGTCCTATTTGACATGACTGCTCTTTTATTCCTTTACTGCCATAGGTCTCAGTTAAAACCCAAAATAATTCCTTCGCTATAGTGCCTAATGACATATCAAGCATCTACTAAAACGCTTCAGCCCAACAGCAGTCCAATTCTCACAATAAATTGCTGTACTTCTGGAAACATTCTGACATGATACCCATCATGGAACCCTCCAACTCCATGCTGCCCATTTGAAAAATGAATTCAAATACAAATTTAACTAAAGTATTTGACTTATTTGAAGAATGAATTCACCAGCAAATTTGAATTCAAATACAAATTTAACCAAAGTATTTGACTTATTTGAAGAATGAATTCACAAGCAAATTTAACCAAAGATTTGACTTTCACCCTTCCAGCTCAACTCCACACCCAAACACTTGACTACCACAATACTTGTAAACCTCACTCAACGTATTCTGGATGGCTTCAAACCAGCCTCTTCCTGCACAGAGCTAGTCGCAGTAGACATCAAATCATTCAGCACAACTCCTTGATATATTCTGACAGAAAAGATCCTTGACACTACCCTTCATGAAACTAACAAAAATGGTTAACCAGTTTCATTGTTGGTTTCTAAACCACATGCCAGAGTCATCCACAAAGGCTATACTTATAAAAATCTCAAGCTCCACAGTAAAGGCACCTGAGTGTTGTTCTTTCACCAACTCTCTTCAGTCCCTTCTTATGTGACCTCCCTATGACTTAAACCACCGTGCGAACCTCACATATGCATATGCTCTTGCAACTGCTTCCTTGCACCCTAGCACTGCACAAGCAACATTTTACCTGTGGCACTATATCTTTCACAAAACAGAATGACAGCATCCTTACAGAAATCCACCATCATTATTGACCGTCATGAATCCAACCTGCACCCTGACATCACCCTGCATGGTCAACTGCTCCCACACAGTATGATGCCAGGCATACTAGGCAATGCCATACACAACAAACATGACATATAACCCCCATATCATAAACACTAACACTAAATTTACATATATAATGAATGTTCCTAGAACCCTCACTTGCACCACTTCTAGACAGCAAAAACAAATCCCTTACTCTCTTCTACAAATAGTTTATTTTTCCACCCTTAACTATTCCTCACCACTTTGATCACCCTTCTTTTCAAAATTAAAAATAACAAACCTTCAAACACCCAAAAAAGAACACTGAGAACAGTCTCCAGCTGCTTAGTGACCACAGACATTCAGACCTTGCACAGTGAAACAAAAGCACTGCTAATATAATCCTACCTCAGCATGCAAGGCATCCAATTCTGTGCAAGTTTCAGCCCCACCCTCCATACCTGAGTCACTTCTTAACTACCCACCAACCTTCATGCAGATATGAATTACTAGCCTCAGCCTCACATTTCATTTACCTGTGCTTGCATATCCTCCCACCTTAGCAAGTGCCACCTTCATAAAATACAATTACACTGAAATGACCCCGCAAACTCTAAACATCCATCCACTTAACCCAGTCGCAATTTCCAGTCCACCAGACATATACCCATTAGGAAGGGGTATTGGAAACTGCACCTCTCAGATAAAAACCATATCTCACGTCCACATCTGTCTTTTAGAAACCACACTGCTCATTGTTACAGATATCAATTTACTGGACCTCTTATGATTTTGATGCAACATTTGCACTGGAGACATTGAACACCTACTCCTCTGTTACACTGCCTAGGCAAACATATGACATCAATATATTTCATTGCATGTGGCTTGTGCTCTTGGATGTGGCTGACTTGTGGTTGCAGCGTTCAAGGTCCAAAGTTCAAATTTCTAACTTTTTTTTTCATTTAGGCCTGAAAAGTGAAAAATAGCCTTAAAGTAAAAAAAAAAAAAAAAAAGAACAAAGAAATGGTTAAAAAGAAGCATTGATGTGAACTTTATCCTTCTTTCCTCTGGGCCAACTTTTGGAATGAATATTTGTATTTTAAGATTATATTGTGGTTGGAGAATTATAGTTATCTAGAATTGATTCTGCTTACAGAAGTATTAAGTTAACACCTGCAAATGTAGGCCTGAAGATTTGTTTTAGTGGGTCTGAAAAATATGCATAAGGTATGAATTTTGACTGGATACACAGTTGAGGTACATTTCATCTTGTTCATAGCAGGTCATATGCACCTTTCAAAGTCTTTCCAGTTCCAAAATGTTTAGAAAATCTGATTTTATTGCATTTTACATGAGAATTAGGAGGACACAAGCAAATTGGGCCATTTATCAACTCTTCCTGGCACTAATTTGCTAATGTGAGAAACAGCAAACCTGCATGAGAAAAAAAACATAATTTAGTACTGTCTGCCTCACCATGAGTTTGATATATTCATAAAATGTTCTTTTGTACAGTTTTTAATCTGTCGATATATTGCATGTAAGAATGTGAGTTTGTGTTTGCTCTGAAAAATACACACCTCTTACTTTTTCTTAATGTAAGTTGAGGAAAGTCAAGAGATTGTTAGTTATTCATGTAAAGCAGTGTAAGTTTCCTTTTAAACACTGTTATTGTAAGTTAATACAACACTACTTTGCATGAAACTGTCATGGGGACTTCTAGAAGAGATCAAGCAATCCAGAGTATATTGAAATATGTTCCCTGAGTGTTTTCAAATCTAAAGGAATGCAGTTGAGTTGGTCTTTGAATTGATTGAACAAAGAATGGGAATTAGGAAAGTATGTGTAAGGGTAAAGAAGGCTGAAAGGTTTGTGTTACGAGTCAAATGAGTGAAGGAAAGTTTGGTGAAAGAGTAATGGAGGGATAGAAATGGTGAAAGAATGCATGGAATATTATATGCAAAGAATGCATGTAATGGCAGGCATGAGTTGATACCCTTTTGCCTTGGCCACTCCCTTGATGAGAGTTCTTAAAGGGAACAGGCATCAAAGATAAAGATAGGTAGAGTCTTTGTCTTTACCTGTTTCCTTGTCTCACATTTCAAAGTAAGCATGCCTAAAGAAAATCTTCACTAAATACTAAAATAATTTTATATCTCAAGTTGGTTTTCCACATTTACATATCTTTAACTTTGCACTTCTTCACAATGTCCCTCCACCTTATCTTTACTTTTTTCCAATACCAACCTCTTCTCTGTCCCTCTCCATCTTACCTAGATCTTCCCTGTAAATGCTGTTCTTAAAACAATCATGTTTCATTAATTCATTCCTTCACTATTCTTTTGCTGCTCCTTTTATTTGTTTACCTCTTCTCTTGTATTCCAGCTTACTGCCTCACTTTGTTCCTCCACTTAAACTTTGCTCTTTTCCTTTTCATGTTACTCACCACATTGAGATACACTCAGGCCTCCTGTATTAGATATGTTAGTTTGTAAATTTTTCAGTGTTTGATGGATCTAGAGAACAGCAGAGATGACTTGTTGTTTGAGCTGCACAAGTTGCCTCACCAGAATCCCAATGATACACGGATGTTGAAGGAATATTTTGCCGATGTTCAGAAGCTTTCAGATGATCTAGGTAAGTTATTAGTAGAGTGGTATTGTTATGTTCATTCAGAAATTTCAGAATATATTTATCAAGCTGAACTGAAATAACAGACCTAATTTTTTTCCATCTCTAAACGCTTTTTATTGAATATACTGTTGATTACTCTTTTTATGGGTAACAGATAAAGGATTAAGATCTGGTAAGAGTTTCAAGTAATTTTCTGGTTGACATATTCAGTTCCAAGTACTGGAAAATCTGCTTCAGCCCAAAATTTATACATTTGCACACCAAGTTGCTACTTTGAGATTAAGAAAATAGATTAGTCATCAGTTGCTTCAGGCTTCACAGAACAGTGTTGAAAGTACACTGAGTCTCTGCTTAATGATGATTTTATATAGTGCCATTTCATAGTTGCTTCATTCTAGAATTAAGTACAGGACTGGTTAAATCCTTGTAAGCCCTCACAGTTGTAACAGAGTTTAAAATAATTCATGTCTTTAAAATACTGAATATTTGTCTCCTTCAGTCACTAAATATTTCAAGATATTCTAAGGTTTTTCATTCGTCATGTATTTTATAGAATTGTCACGGCAAAATGAATTTAGATACTAGTATCATCCAAACACTTCTGATGAGTTCACCTCCCATTCACGTAGGAGGATTCCGATGACATAATATGCATGTCATGTTAGCTGTTACTTGTCTGTTTTCAAGGCCTTCACAGTGGATAACTAATCATCATCAGTATTTTATGATGTAGTTTCTTATTCATATTCTCTTTCAGGTAAGCAAGTTTGGATCATCCTTCAGCGTACACTTAATACAGTAAGGAAAGAACCTACTCAGATTGTCACAGCTTTGAGGATTGTTGAACGAGAGGAGCGAGCTGACCAGTTTGCTTTGCAGGTACAACTTGTTCTTGTCTAGAGAGTAACTAAGAGTAACCTTTATACATAACATACCACATATGTTGTCAGCTGCTTCACCAATAAACCTTTTTGGAAAGTCCTTGGTTATTGCAGTTCTCTGAACACTAGCATATTCATTACATTATTTTTTCACCAAATGGAGGATGGTCTCAACTTACTCCACACTTGGCTTACTGAACCACACTTCTGATCAGGTGCAAGGAAAGGTAGCCAGGTACCATATCCTTATTAGTTCAATTAAGTGTTCAGACATGCAAATGCCAGTCCTTCCATTGGTGAGTCATCACTTGACCCCTTAAACAATCCCTTTGACACAAAATAGATCTCAGTACTTGTTATTTTCCATCCACAGTCACATTGTTCCTGTATGGTTCCATGTCATTGTTATATTATTTCACTCCCTTGCAGTCTGCTCAACAAGCAGAGCAAGATTTACTCTCTCTACTGCCCCGAGGCCAAATTTTCAAATCTGCCCCTCCCATATCCAAATTCTGTTCACTGTAAAGTGAACAGATTGAGTGTTGTGTTTTAATCCAGTAAAACAACACAGCAGCAACCAGTAAAACGCTGTTATGTATTGGGGATATGGGCTGCCCTAAAGGATTAAAATATTAGGTAATCCATGGCAGAACAAAATTTCTTTTAAAAACGGCTTTAAAGGGAAGGGCATTTTAATGGGGCAATTATTGTCCTGGATTCTTTATCTTTTCATGTTTCTTGATGCACAAAATGCGATTGTCTCTTATTCTCTGTGGCTTGTTAGGAACACCAAAAAGAAGATGAAACAAAGAGTAATTTAAGCCCACCTAGTGTAGTTGAACATTAGTTATCTGTTTGATGCTGTTTCAGTCATTGGAGTTTGTCTATCCCTCCTATGATGAGGCTCTTGTCTTGGGCCATTACATTTTGGGTTAGCCTTAGAAACATGTATCTGGAGTTCCAAGTGTACCTTGAGGATCTTGATGAGACATAATATCTCAGTCCCTGAGTCATTTTTGGGAGATTTGAAAGGAAAAAATATTCAGATAAGTCATACTTTTAACCAGAATCCTCCCTGCCTTAATTGGCATACTGAAGATATGGTAACGAACTTTAGGTTATGGCCAGCCCCTTCAAAACTAGATACAGGCCTTCATCATTGTATTCCCGAAAAGATAGTGAATTTGACAGATATCTGCATATGAAAAATTTGGGGGCAATGATGGGTTCTTCTCTTCAGGTAAAGTCATATGACAAGATCACTCCATATCCCAGTCATTGTTGCGGGATACAGTGATGAACTGATTTTCCTTCAGTACCATGTTTCAGCTTGTTAACCATTAATACATTTAAGATACTATTGATGAAATGGTTTGTCATTTACATTCTCTTAGTTCAGACTCTGTATTGTGTATCAGTCATGTCTTTTAGATACATGGTGAGGGGCTCTACCAGTAAGTTGAGAAAAATTGTTTTATCTCTGCCTAAGAGGGTTTTTATTTGATTTTGCTTGGATTTGGAACTCAGTTGCTCCAAGCTGATGAGTGTACTTCTGTTAGCACCTGTACCTTGCCTTCCTACCCCAGGGGTCCCTTTTATCATCTGGGGCTCCTGCAGTATTCAGGATGTCACCCACATCCAATGAATGGGACCACTAGTTGCTAAGTGTGATAATACCTTTGTCAGGTAGATTTTACAGCAGCTCTTGAAGGCTTCATTCTAGTATGTTTTTTGCCCGTGTGCTTTCTTCTTTTCTGAATGACAAAAAGGAGTGGTTATGTGTTGAATAACTACTGAGTTAACTAATATTGGGAGCCTCACACCTTCGGTAGATGAGGACCCTGAGTAGCTAATATTTTGTATGATATATTGTGTTTCCTTTCTTAACCATCAGATCTTCATCCACCTTACTAGAGGGTCTAGGCATCCTTTTGCATCAGGCTTCATCGGTAGGAGAGATCAAAGTTTTTAATGTTGCCAGATGTGACATTTGCCATGAAGCTGATGCCCCTCATGTGAAGTGTTTACCATAGTGGCTACACTTCAAAATGTTTTTTATCCTTGAGAGGTGCTGTGTATCACAGATCAGCACTTAGTTGTGTTGGTATGCTTTTTGAACAATGGCTACTTCCTTAGTTTGCCTTGTAAAGGAGCAGCACAGATCTTGTGACCCCACAGTTGAAACATAGAGCAAAAGATGGTAAGAGTTCCCTTTTTTCATAGGCTGATTAACGGTTGATGTAGAACCATGGGTTTAAGGTTACCTCATCAGTTGAGGTTGCTCAGTTGAGCAAACACCTCCCATCAGTGCACTTTGATGGATGATGCAAGTAGATCTTTCATTTCTTTGACCAATATTTTTCTGGTTGGTAACCATCTTTCAGTTCATGAGCTCAGTGATCCTGATGGATAGAGTAATGACTTGGCATAAGTGTCATTAACTAAGGTGTCTGTGTTAGGGTCTTTATACTATTATTGGACAAGTGTGTCCTTCAGTTATCCTCTGTCAGGATGAGAAAATTCACCTCTCTACATAACATTCCCTTTTGTCATTAAGCTGATAAGCTTCGCTTCAACTTTTGACATAAGTTCCACAGTGTAATACTGTTATTTTGAGTGTATTAGGTGATAATTTCACTTTCAGCATTTATCCAATCACTTTTCTTTTTTAAACCTTACACAGAGCTTTCTTTCTTGTATATCCTTCATTTTTTCTTCATTGTCTTCTGTCTTTATTATTTCTGCATTCACATTGTTTTACTTCTTGCATGATGTTCCCTCAAATTGATATTATTAAGTACTTACTGTGCATTACTGAAGTGCATCATCAGATGCTTTAAAAACAATTATTCCTTTTCAGCGACAGAAAGGATCTGGCTTTCTACCCCCTGGTCGACCCAAGAAATGGCAAGAAAAGACTCTAGCAGAGCTTGAAGGAGCTGTGGCACAACGTATTGAGGGAAACATGTTTGAAGATCGAGCAGCAAGCAAAAACTGGCTTATAAAGCATCTGGAGGTAATATAGATACATTGTTCATATTATTGAATGGGAAGATGCCGAGTTGCTATGAGTAGTACTGCTGGTGGATAATGAGCCTTTCATTACATCACTTGAATTCTTCCAGTTATTTTAGAGAAATTTATTCATCTCATATGTCTGGTATTTTTTAGTGTGATCTTGTAATGCTCTGCCTGAAGACAAGAAACATGTTGTCTGTCTGTTTGTAAGCAGGTTAGTGCTCATGATACTGAGATAGGAGTCCATCAGCTAATAAACCTTTAATTTAATTTGTTATTTGCTCAAGTTGAAGTAAAAAAATTTGGACTTCAATCTTTCAGCCATTTTGAAAGAGAATGTGAACTGAAAGTAATGTTGTGTTGCCAGGGGGACCTTGTATCATGATGGCATGAAGTTAACTTTGCAGTTGCTTGTGTGGTAAACAGTATCCTTTTCGTCTTCAGAAGACTCATTGTGCAAATGGCCTACAGCCCAGTGATTGACTTTCCCATGTGAGATTGACTTTCCCATGTGATTTGTACATAGTCTCTGGCTCACTGTCAAGTTCAGTTTGAGCATTCTGATTCTGTGAAAGACATTCATGAGTCCTTGACAGGTGTTCCAAGGGTATATCACTCTCCACTCTCCTAAAGTCTTGCCAGAACTTCATGAGAGTGAGGTAGTTGACCAGAGGAAATAAAATCAGTTTGTTGATGAAAATAATGCTGGCTACTTTTAGATGAAAAGTAGCTTGCTTAGGTAATTTTCCCTATTGTAATACCAAATATAACATTAAAAGTAATAGTTGTGCAAACTTATCATTTGATCCAACCCATCTAGACTGGGACAATTGCCTTTATAGCCTTTGGTCCTTGGCTTGCCTGTCAAAGGCTCTGAAAAATTTCCTGCTCAAAACCAGCATTGACATGTGCTCTATGCCAGAACACCTGAAACCTCTGATTTAAGAAATCTTCCATGCTTTTACAGAGGCTGTCTTGAAATGTTTATTAAGAATTATATGTCCTCACAGGTGATTCGACTATTGCTGCTAGAAGATATGAAAGTGATCAGGTCGCTTTGTGTGCCATGCTTCCCACCACATTTTGACATCACCAACCGCTACGTGCAGATGTACCACAAAAGTTTGGCTAATCATGTAAGTACATTATAGGTTGATATTGTAGCAAGAAGTACTGCAAGGAGTGATAATTTTTTTACTTCATGATGGGTATCACTAACAGGATTTGAAAATCTTCCTTCTCTGTTCTTACATCCATTTACAAATGAAAGCCAGATGAGCTGGTTGCCCATGCCTTGTTTGCACAATATTTTATAAGTTTGGCTTTGGTAGGTTATATGAATATCAGTGTTTGACTGCCTTCCTCTTAAAAGTCAACTGTATGACAAGATCAAATCGCAGAGGGACTGTCATGATAATTTGACACTCATCAAGAGAACAGAATCTTCTTGTACCTCGGAGCAGAGCTCTTTTTATTCACTTTTGTGTGTGATTATTTATACACTTTTTCAGTTTCTGCAACTTCAGATGTGATTTTTCATAGTCTTCATTTATCAGCCATTGGTCCTAAAATATCATGAACTAGCCCAGTGCTAATTCTAGCAGCTGGTCATTACAAGTCATATTACTGAGTTGATTTTTTTTTGACATTTGTTTGCTTAGAAATAAGATATGGTTATCATTTTGGAAAATATTCTAAAAACTTATAGAGAGGCGTGGGGTTGTCGCCAGCATTATGTCTTTCACATTTTAATTGTACATCGCTTGACTAGGAATCTTACTAATTTAGGATAGTTCTAGAGCTGTTTGATATGAATTAATGAGTTGTTAGATTGTCATAAGTATTAATTGGAATTGATGGACCTCTTTGGTGTAGTGGTTACCACTGTTGACCGTGGTGCATTCACGGGCCACTCGGGGTTGAGTGTATAGGTTCAAATCCTAATTGTAGCAGTCAGTCCACAGTCCACACAGCCATTTATATTCCCATGGGGTTTGGATGGGTAAAATGGGTACCTGGCTTAGCGTATGTTCCTGGCACTACCTCACTAGCACGGGAAATGGTGATCAAGTATGAAAGACAAAAAAGTATATATCTGCATTACACATGGCAGCTAGAGAATGGATGTGGTTAATGCAGGAAATGTCGATCAAGTATGAAATGTATAAATATATTTTGGTGCAGTATACATGACAGCTAGAGACTGAGTGTGAACGAATGTGGCTTTTGTTGTCTTTTCCTAGCGCTACCTCACACACTTGCGGGGGGGAGGGGGTTGTCATTTCATGTGTGGTGGGGTGGCGACGGGAATGAATAAGAGCAGACAGTATGAATTATGTACATATGTATATATATGTATATGTCTGTGTGTGTATATCTGTATACGTTGAGATGTATAGGTATGTATATGTGCATGTCTGGACGTGTATGTATACACGTGTTTGTGGGTGGGTTGGGTCATTCTTTCGTCTGTTTCCCTGTGCTACCTCGCTAACGCGGGAGACAGCGACAAAGTATAATGAAATAATAATAATAATAATAGTATATATGTATATGTATACGTATGTATATGTATGTATACGTTGAAATGTATAGGTGCATGTGTGGGCGTGTATTTATATGCATGTGTATGTGGTTGGGTTGGGCCATTCTTTCGTCTGTTTCCTTGTGCTACCTCGCTAACGCAGGAGACAGCGACAAAGTATAATAGAATGTAGTATAACCTTCATGTACCACCCAGCAGAGTTAAACAGAACAGAAAGCATCACATACATGTTCGTAATGTCGTTTTGTGCATGACTTTTATTTTCATTTTTCAGCTTATAGAAACAATAGAAGGAGGACTGGAGGACAATGAGTATGTATCACTCCTCTCTTGGGTACTCAATGTATATGGTGGGAAAGACCTGATGGGCCACCCTATATTAAACATCAATGTAGCCAAGCTGGGACCACTCCTGGACAATAAAATACTGGAAGATCTAATATGCAAATATCTCAAGGTCGGTAAACTTTCATTTGTTCTGTTTTCAATAATACTATGGTTTAAAGATAAAAGTTACATATCTAGCAGTCAGTCTAAAACAGTATGAGATCACGTAAAATAATTGTCATCATCACATTGTTTGCCCTCTCATGACTCACTTCAACTCCTATGGTTCCATTCCCTGCCCTCTCCATTTTCAGGTACATAAGGCATTCCACTGCCTACAGATCTTCCCCATTCAAACTTAAGAGTCAGGCCTTTCTGTCATATCCCGCAGCTCCCTCATTGCCTTACATTTCTTCACATTTACTGTCAACTTTCGTACACGTTCCCAAATACTCATTAGCTTTTAGAATTTCTTTGTGAAGAAACAGATTGTAACAGGTAGATAGTGTTGTCTTCACTTGTATAGGGCCCACTGTTTTAGTAAGGTTGCCAGGTCTCTCTGATTTAAGTGGAGATTTTATCTGCAATATATATCACTGATATCAAAATTTATGGATGTATCAGGATCTTGATGGGTGATTACTGTACTTTTGTAAACTAAAATTATAGAAAACACATCATAATTACTTATTTGTACTGTAGGGGTGAGGGAGTTCTACACTCATGGAGCCTCAACTCTTGAACATTCTCTGCTATCATACAACTTAAGTTTATGTATGCTGCCTACATTAACCATATTCTAAGTAATTATATCCACTCTTATACTATAAAAGTACTGATTTACATTTTTTAAAAAGTTTCTTGGCTAATTTCATGTTATGTTCTATGGTTTTCTGTTCCTACATCTCTCAAAGAAATGTTCACTTTGTCATCAAACTGTTTTAAAAACTTAAAAGTTGTGTTCAGGTCACCCTTTATTCTACTCTCTTCCAAGATGGGTAAATTTAGTCTCTAGCCTTTTTCTGTAACTCAGCTTTCATAAATCTGGTTCCATCTTTCTTGCCCTGCTTTAGGTGGTGACCAAACTTTAGAGGCATATTCTAGTTTTGGCCTTAGATATGATTTTTTTTAAAAACATTACTTTATCTGTATACTTAAAGCTGCTGTATTATTTGCTGGGAGACAGTTTGCCTCCTTAACTATTTAACTAATATGAAACATTGGCAACAGGCTAGGGATGATGTCGACTACCAGTTCCTTCACACAAACAGAATCCAGTCCACATCACATAAGCTTGTAAAGTGATGCAATCCTTCTTACTTTTCAGTACCCTCATGACCTTTTCATCTTCTGCAGACATATATGTCACAGTAGTTTGTAGACAGGTAACACATAGCTAAATACCATTGTCTTCACCTGAGAGTGGAGAAGTGGCACCCAAGACCATCTTACATCCTCCATTTTAAAGTTGTGAATTTTACTCTCTGGACCAACCTTAAATATTCTTCCCTGCTGCACCATATGCTTATTGTTCTCATTATTTACTTCCTGTCTTTACATTCTTTCTCATACCCTTCATCTCATTATATATCATCTTTTTTATGTTTGCTAACATTGTTCATACACATAGTCCTTCCATATTTACATATAGCTATTAAGATTATTGCCTTTCTTAATTTTTAAAATATTTCTTGTTAAGCCTGGCCTTGATGAGGACTTTTGTCTGAATGGAACCTTTTGACATACAAAAGAAAATAAAAAAATTTTGCAGCATGGTGCACACTTAATTTAGGTTCTTAACAAAATCATATTTGCCTTTGCATTTAGGAGTAGGACACTTAGAGTAAAGGCCTTGGAGCTCTTTCAAGTTTCATGGGAAAAGTTTATCAAAAACATCCATAGAAATTGAGAAATTCTGATTTTATTATAATGAATAGTAAAACTTTTTAGAGAAGATATTTCATGCCCTTGTTCTGAATGTATTGAGAGTGTTTATCCAGAAAATAACAATTCTTTGCTTATACGTAATTTATTGAATTTAACTTACAGAATGTCAATAATAATTACGATTCATGGATGAACAAAGCATTAGAAATTGAGGAAAAAGAATGGTACCGGTCTGAACCTCCTCAACAAGATGCTGATTCTCACTACAAGACAGAACTTCCTCAACTTATTCATGACATGATACGCCAAAATTTGGATGTAGCTGCTACCATCAGGTAACTTTAAGGGGCATAAATGAAGTAAATGTTTTGTGTGCACATGTAATATTAGACAAGTAGATTCATGATAAAATTTTGGTAGTACATTTTTCTATCGAGTGTATCATTAATGTATACTCAGCAGATTGGGCACTATCCCAGAATGTACCATAACGAGTATCATCCATCCAGTTTTATGCAGATACAAAATGAAAGGTGGCTTATTAAGAGTGAAAATCAGAGGATTGCCCTTCTGCTTGGTTTAAGTACTTTAGCATTTCATATGGTACTGAAGTTTTAGTCAGACTGCTATAATCTATGCCTTTTAGTAAGATTCCTTATTTATCTTTTGTTCTTTTTCTCCTTGTGTTTATAAATCCTAAGTTTTACTAGATGCCATAATTTTTTTCCTTATATTTTATTTAAGAAATTCATATTAAACTGAATATGAACCTTCTACATCTAGCTCAGAGGTGCAAGTTCAGGTGTTGATATCCAGCTTGGAGCAAGTACGACTCTTTGCTTCTAAATTCCAAGCTGCAGTGACACGGTACAAGGACACTTACTATGCTGACAGATCACAGGTAACTTTCCGGAAGTGATTTTTTGTTGTTGTTTTTTGTCATATAATATCTTTGAAATTTTAGCAAACTAAAAAATGTGAGATTCTTTAGTTTGGAAAGGAAACCTAAGTGAGGGGGTCAAGGGTTAAGATTGCAAGTAAATCATTTATAGTAGTTCTTTTTAATATGGCAGAACAGAACATTTTCATTTCCACAAGCGTTTAGTGTATGTCCTTAGAATTTTAGAGATCCCTAAATTGTAGGCATTCCACCAATCCTTAGGCACCTCACCTTGAGCCAGAAATACAATGAAAATCCTAACTAACCAATCAACAGCACACCCTTAGAATTGTGCAAGAGCAGATAACTGAACAGAATTCCTAAGGCTTGTATTCTCCAGGAATACCCATTTGGTATATATAAACTCCTACAACAAAGAAGATCAGGAACAAGAATGAATAAAGGTAACCAGAAATTCAGTGATTAATTCCTGCATAATGTATTACAATATAATCTTGGCTCATTAAGATTCTGAAATAGGGTGGTTAACATGGCAAAAGAGTGGGGAGGGTAAGATCATATTGTTACAATAGGCTCATTCCTGTGGCAGTAAATAGATTTTTTATGGATGAAATAACTGCCCAAAAGTACGCCTCTAGGATAAACACATTATGAACTTAAATGTGACTCTTAACTAGATAGGGTAAAAAAAAAATTTCTTGTGGCAGTACTTCCATAGGTGACAGGCTAACGATTTTCCTTACATTTATTTTTAACATATTTGAAGTTCTTTTACATTTTGCTCAGATCCAGTACTTCACAACGTACATTATAGCACTGGCCAATAGCTGCCAGGGTTTAGTGGATGTCATGGTTACAATTAAGTCACAATTTTGGAAACCAGGAGGATCTACCCAGAATGATGCCAAGATTGCCACCGAGTTTGACGCTTTGCTCACAGTTTACCAGGTAAGTAAATCATTGTTTTTTTGTTCTGTAGCTAAATATAGAATCACTAAACACTACTATCACATTGTAAGACCAAAATCTTTTATGTTCTCATCTATGACTAACAGATTTAACTATTTTTATGTTCTCTCCTAAGACTAATAGATTTTAACTCATTTGTAAATGAGAAAAGGAAACTGGTAAACTCCTGATATGGATCAAATAACAGGAATATGCTGAAGTTGGGAAGTAATCTTAACTAATGTTAATGAGGTAGTTCTTTAGTTTTCCAAATTTAAGTTGGAATGTAATAGTCATTTACAGTAGGCTGAACCAAAGGGACATGTTTAAGAAATAACATGGAAAAGTCATATGAGTTTAGCTATGCTGGACCCCCTGCTGTCTGGTATATAATCACAGATTATAAAATTGCTGAAAACATCTTGTTAATATATATACTTCCCACATATTCCCTGCGTGTCGTAGAAGGCGAATAAAAGGGGGAGGGAGAGGGGGGGCTGGAAATCCTCCCCTCTAGCTTTTACTTTTCCAAAAGAAAGAACAGAGAAGGGGACCAAGTGAGTATATTTCCCTTTTAGGCTCAGTCCTCTGTTCTTAACGCTTCCTCGCTTACACGGGAAATGGCGAATATGTATGAAAAAAATTTGTTATAAGATATAGTAATTGCATGCAGCCTGTCTATGCTAATCCATTTCTAATTTTCAGCGCTTGCGTGATTTAATGTGTGACTACCTATTGGAAGAAGCACTAGTTGACCTACAGGACCAGTTTAGTGCTCTACTGACCACCCGTTGGCTCAACAACACAGAGCCAATGGACACCATTTGTCTCACTCTCTCAGACTACTTTAATGATTATTCTCACCTCCACCAAAAGTAAGTGTATTAACAGTGATTATCAAGCTCTTCATCTTTTCTGAAAGTGAGGTACCATTCAAATTTGATTGGGATAAATTCATTTCAAATTTTCATCGAGAGGTAGTACTAGCTTACATCAATATGGTTATCACTGTGGTTTAGATTTATCTGTAGTACATGAGAATGAATATGCTTAGTCAGATCATGCCTATGTATATTTTTGTCTCAGTAACTTGGCAACTTTGAGGAAAATGATGCAAAATGCACTCGTTTTTCTTTCCTGGTATTTTTCACATTTCCTTGCTGGCTCTTTATTTCCCAGATGGTATTGGCCAGTATTTCCTGATGGTATATCCCACCACTTTTATTTACTGGCCATTCCTGTATGATCATAAGTCTCAAGTCCATTTTGAGGATTTTTTTCCACATTTTCTCATTTATATCATGTCAGATTCATTCTTCACATCCTCTAAAAAGAAAACTGAATATTTTTTGCATATATAAGATTAAAAAGTTGCTTAAGAGGATATTTATAGGTTATAGACAAGGCTGTGCGGAGGAAGGTTGAAGTGTTGGAAATGAAATGTTTGAGGACAATATGGGGTGTGAGGTGGCTTCATCAAGAATTAATGAAAGGGTAAGTGAGATGTTTGGTAATAAATAGTGTGGTTGAATGAGCAGGAGAAGGTGTGCTGAAATGGTAGGACATATGAAGAGAATGAGTGAGGAAAGGTTGACACAGAGGATATATATGTCAGAAGTGGAGGGAACAAGGTGACTGGGGAGACCAAATTTGTTAAGGAAGGATCCAGTGAAAAAGATTTTGAGCAGTTGGGGCCTGAACATGCAGGAGGGTGAAGGGCACATACAGAATATAATGAATTGGAACATTGTAGTATACTGGGATCAAGGTGCTGTCAGTGGACAGAAGCAGGGCAAATGAAGCATCTGGGGTAATTCATGGAAAGATCTGTGGGGCCTGGATGTGGATAGGGCCCTGTGGTTTTGGTGCCATACACCTGACAGATAGAGAATGGATGCGAGCAGATGTGACCTTTCTTCGTCTGTTTTTGGTGCTACCTCGCAAATGCAGGAAACAGCCCCAAGTTTTGTAAATCATTGTTTATAGAGGAAGGAAAGAAAATTGGCAATCATACTATCAGTATGGAAAGTAGAAAAATGATGTTAATAAACATGAATGCAATGCTTTTATGACTGTTTTTTGTTGGGAGAAAGTTTTACACTCTTGTTGCCCTGTCTTTTAACTTTGTATATATGTACCAAGTCTTTTATGCCAATGTGTGTATGGGTATTTTATGGCTATTCTGTTCTTTTGATGTTTATTTCTCATTCTGTAAGGTGATAAACATCTGTAAGGGTGTAAAAATCCTTGAATGTTCAGGGAAGGAGAGTAAAGTGTGAATATCAGGTTAATTCTCTCTTGGCATTGTTTTCATGGGCAAGATTACAACCCGGCTCCTTTTTCCACATCCCAGTTTTATCTGACTGAATAATGCACTGAATTGTATAGTAAACACATGTTGCTTGTTTGAAATGGGTGTGATGTTTTCTTGCTTAAAATTTCATTGTTCATTTTATCCTAATAGGTATGTCTTTTGAACAGAAACTTTGATCATGTTGTGCAACTGGCTTTGAACACAGTTGCAATGCGCTACACTACTGCTATCCTACAGAAACGACTAAATCTCAAGACACAGGATGATCGAAAAATGGTTGCTGATCGTATCACTGCTGTAAGTTTTTCTTTAAAGAGAACCTTGGGAAAGGGGAAAACACTGATTTAAAATCATAAGATACTTCTCAGATTATATAACCAACCCTACTCATTTGTTCAAGAACTTTTAAATGGCTCCCATCACCTGACTATCCTGTAAAGGAGGGCTTCCATCATCACATGACAGTTTAACATTTCCCACATGTTTAAATATCAAACTGACTTATCATACTGCTCTTATCCTGTAGAAGTTTTGTTTTTGTTATTGCATTACTATTATTGAATATACCATTCCACTTTGTAATTGCTATCGCTCCACTCTGATTTGTCAAAGGAGAAACTTACTCTGCATATTTCCTTTGTATAGTGTGGGGTCACTTCTGTATTGAGGATTAGTGGTTACATATAGAGTGGTTTAGGCAAGAAGGGTTTATTACTGTTGCAGAGAATTGAGTGCTGAGTATGTTGAGGTAGGATTGTACAGGAAAGATCTTTCTTTCATTGTGTAAGTGTTGAGTATTTGTGGGTGCCAGTTCGCAAATGATTATTCTGAATACTCTGTTTTATGTAGTTTACAGCTTTGTTTTATCTGCTTTTGACAGGGTGGATGACTATGCACGCGAGCCATAGTTATGGCTGGAGTGGATGAATTGTTTGGAGAGTATAAGAAAGTCTTTTTTCTTGTGCAAATCTTGTACTGTTAGTGTTCTAAAAGCATTTAGTTTATTTGTTGTTTTTGAGCTGATTGTGGTATGGGAAGTGAATGTCATGTCTTATAAATGATGCCCAAGAATACTTAGAAATTCAAAGGGATTTCCAGGTGGCATTTATGGATCTGCAGAAGTTGTATGATAGGGTTGGCAAAGATGCTTTGTGGAAGGTGATATGAAAATATGATGTAGGAAAGACACTAAAAGCATTGAGGAATTTTTATCGTGTTAAGTGCTTGTGTGGGTATGAAGAAAGGAGGGTAAGTGGCTCCAGGTGAAGGTGGGTGTGTGACAATGTTGTATGTTGTTACCATGGCTGTTTTTATATAAAAAGTGGTGAGGAAGGTGCATCCAAGTCTTGGAAAAAGGGGCAGGTCTGTGGTTTTCTTGGGTTGTAGGTGTTGTTTTTTTATGATATGGTGCTGGGGGTAGACTTGAGTAAACTGATTCCTGAGTTTGGGAGATTGTATGAAAGGAGAAAGTTAAGAGGAAATGTGAATAAAAGTAAGGTTAATAAGTTTAGCAGGTGAGAGACAGGCTGGTTGGAGTCTGAGTCGGAAAAGAGATAACCTGGAGGAAGTGGAGTATTTTAGATAACTGAGAGTGGATATGATAATGGATGGAACATGAGAGCTGAAGTACACAAGGGGGGGCCATGGTCATGGGTGCATTGAGGAGCATGAACAAAGATAGAGGTTATTGTCTGTGAGGGCAAAGATGGGTATGTTTGACGTTATAGTAGTCCCGACGGTGTTGCACAGATACGAGGCGTGAGCCCAAGAAGGCAGTGAATTGGGTGAATGTACTGGAAACGGAAGTTTTTGAGGACAGTATGTACTGTGAGGAGGGTTAATCGAATAAGAGATTATATGGTTAGGCAGCGTAATGGAAGTAAATGTTTGGGGCATATATGGAGAGAATGAGTGAAGAGAGGATGACTAAGATGATGTACATGTCGGACGTAGAGGAACCGAGGAGGAAAAGAAAGAAGGATGGAATGAAAAGACGCTTTGAGTGCACGAGGCCTGAACAAGCAGGAGGGTGTGTGGCGTGCAAAGGATAAATAGAGTGGAGCGATGTGGTATACAAGGGGGAGACGTGCTGTCAGTGGGGTTGAACCAGTGTATATGAATCGGTCAACAGAAACCACGGGAGGGTTTGTTGGGCCTAGCTGTGTATAGGGGACTGGTTTCGGTGCATTAAACATGACAACAAGGGAGTGGAAGCCAGCGAATGAGGCCATATTCCTTTGTAAGTTTCTGGTGTTACTTTGCTAACGCGGGAGGCGGCAAATAAGTATGAAATAATGATGATGATGATATTGATGAAGATAATGATGATAACAATAATAATAATAATAATAATAATAATAATAATAATAATAATAATAATAATAATGATAATAATAATAGCTATAATAATGATGATGATGATGATGATGATAATTATAATAATAATATCAATGATAATGATAATAATGATAACAATAATAATAATAATAACAACAACAATAATAATAATAATAATAATAATAATAATAATAATAATAATAATAACGATAGTAATAATGATAATGATGATAACAAATAATCACCGTTATTCAAGCAACGTTGAAAAGTTAAGACTGTTATTTGAACACTGCTTCTTCCATGACTCTCTTCTGCATCAGTATCCCGGGCTGTCACTAAGATA
>JAUTXX010518329.1:0-11561 GCA_032273605.1 Panulirus laevicauda | reverse complement strand
AATAATAATAATAATAATAATAATAATAATAATAATAATAAAAATAATAATAATAATAATAATAATAATAATAATAACAATAAAAATAATAATAATAATAACAATAGTAATCATAATCTGCGTAAGTTTATCTACGCGCGTAACATTTCCCTTAGACTCGAAGGCCAACCAATACACTGTGTTCCCCCCAGATGGCAGGCGAGAGGCGGGTCCAGACTCGTCCTCGCCCTCGGACGGTCTCCACGGACGCGCCGCCGCCGCGGTTGCTGTGGTCATCGTCGTCGTCGTGGTTCTGCTGACTCCCACAGCAGTGGCGTGCTGCTGCTTGAGGAGGAGGAGGACGAAGATGAGGAGGAAGAGGAGGGAACGCGTGCATGAGGAGGGCGCTGCCGTGGCCAGTTTCCAAAGCCCTGAAAGAGCTTCCCTTATGGCGCATGATGACCCGCCTCTCATGCAAGGTACTGCGGCCGAGGACGCGCACGGCAGCCACGGTTCCATGCACAATGTCGTGGCTGGAGACAAGCATGTGAGCCAAGAGGTCGTGCATGAGACCGCAGCAGAGGGCAAACACAGGTCACAGGGTGTGGTAATCGTAGCCACTCACGCGAAAAAGATGCCCGACAGTCATGCAGTTATGCGACTCATGGCGGCAGGAGACATTAGTGGCGAGAGCGGAGGACTGGTGACGAATAGCTTGATCTCCTCCCACACCATGGAGACAAACAGTCCAGGTTCCGAGGCGCCAGAGCGCACCCGGACGCCTGACGAAGAACACGCCGAAGACACTGACGAAGACGTGAGGAACGAACGGCAGGGAACACACACTGAGGGACAGAGTACGTCAGACACGAAACTCAGGGAATCTGGCAACGATGACAAAGCTCAAGAACCAATGGGTCCCACTGAGGCAGATGAGGCCGTCGAGTTAGGAAATGAGGCCAGAGCTCATGAGGCGGACGAGCCGGGGAAAGATCGAGCGCAGAAGTTTCTTCAAGGTCTGTCGAAAACAAGGGAGCAGGTAGCATTACACCCCGCAGGCCCATATGGGAGGGAGGTCAGCAGCCTTACTGAGGCGAGGAGTAACAGCCTCGATAAAGACGGTGCTCAAGGCAGAAGTGAGCCAGCCGGAACGTCTAGTGTTGGTCGGGAGGCAAATACCTCACAAGAGGGACGGCTGACGGATGTTATAAGTGAGATGCGGGACATTCAGAGAGGAGGTGGAACCGGCGTCACGAGGGGGAACAACCAAACGGGAGATACTGGACGGGAAATGGATGATGGCGCGTCCTCAGACCCACCTGCTCAGACAGGAGGAGCGGAAGATGCAACCCATGACGCATCTAGGGAAACTGAGAAGCCAAATAAACCAAGCAGTGCAGCTGAAGGCTTGGAAGCGGACGACAGCCCATGGGAGACTGTGGCTCCGGGGTCGGAGGCACCCAGGGATGACTCGACTCTGGATGACACCACGATGGGGAAAAGCGAGACAGAAGACGGAGGAGGTTCAACAGCCTTGGGGGAGTATGAGGACAACACTAGGAAAGCTCTGTCAACCATTGTCTTCCCTGTTGGCGACTCTGACTACGGCGTCGAAAAGTTCAAGGAGTCCGGCATCGAAGCAATGTACTTGGAAACACCTCGTGAGGAGACGTACATAAAAACCCAACCCAAAAAGATCTACAGGTCAACACCCTTGACCTCCCTGAAGCTACCTTAGCCTGGCTGAGTTCTTGGTCTCTGGGAAACGCGACCCAAAAAAAAAAAAATCTCAGTGGAAATCAAAGTTTCGTCTGGGGTCATTCCCCTAAGCAAACAGGTGCATACAACTGATGCAAGAGTACCTAGTTCTTCACGCTGACGAGGAGTGGCACGAGGAAATATGGCGACAGTCACAGCAAGTTCCGTTTGCTAAAAGGAAAACCTAACCTCTTTCCCTCCCTATCTGTGATTCGACTCCTGTCACATCCCTCTTATTTGTATCCAATTTTACATTTACGTATTGTCACAAGACCGAATAAATTATTCAGTGTATATATTTTATCTATTACTCATCCCACCTCCAGAGGACTAGTGTGTATATTTCACACGTCTTCTTGCTCCTAGTGTGAGGACCCACATGAGACCAGAGAGGCAACAGGAGAACCCACAGAACCACCGGCCAGGTGAGGCTATGTTAGTCCTGCATCACCACCACTGACCCCAATACCTCACGTTCCTCCCGGTGGGGGCGAGATCACCTACTGACTCGAGCAGGCGACTTGAGGCAACAGCAGCAGTAGCAGAGGAACTCATACAAAGCTGCTTCACTAAGAATCTAGAAGGTAATGCCAGTGGGGTTGTGGAGATCAATGGTAGTGGGGTTCTAAATAGCAACATGAAGGTTCTGGAGAGGAGAAAAGTTCCATAGACTATACGCAGTGGGAGGGTCGAGATCTCGAGGAGGTCGTGGAGGGGTGCGCGGGCGCGCATGGAAGTACACGCAATCATGATCCTTAACTCCAGCTTAGATTGCTTTCCTCAAGAAGAATTCCTTGACCAACATCCTGCCTGCGAATGACCCACACACACACACACACACACACACACACACACACACACAATCCGCTTGGTCACTGTTCGAGAAATATAAAGATTTCATGTGAAAAATATAGTTTCATCTCATCCACCAACACTGTTGTCTACATTCTTTCAGATTGGATTCATCAGACGCGAAATAAAAGAAGGGTTAAGTAATGGGAGGTTCACACGGGAGTACGTCAGCGTAGGGAGAGCTAGGCTGGAGGCTCCTGCTCGCTCGACCCCTTCTACGCCTCTCTCTCTACCCACCTCGGCAGCCACAACGCCTCCTTCTGCGTTATTAGATTCCTTACAATAGAATGAGAGGCGGGGGTAAACACAGACCCTGGAGGGCCAAGAGGGGTATAATTACTTGCAGTGGGTGCGAACACCCACGCCACACCCACCCCACCCCACGGAGCTCAACGCTACGGAGTCGCCCCACCACACCCACCCTACAGGGCTCCCGGGCGAGTTCGCCCGACACACCCAACCCACGGGGCTCAATGACGGGGCCACCCACAACACCTACACCCGTGGGACACACTGCCGAGGCCACAGTTTTATCACATTTTCTGTACACTATAACCGTAAAGCAAAATGCAAGTCTACCTGACACTGGCAGATATGGTTAACACCATCTGGCAGTGGTATAACAGCTGGATACCTCAAAATAATCCTACATTATCTACGCCATACACTTCTTCCACAACTCAAAACCTCACCAATCTCACACGGGTATGATAACATTTCCATTCTACATCTCGCGTCTCTTCCTCGTATATAAACATCCATGTCCTCTCCCCCCCTCTCTCCCCAACACCGGCTTTTCCTCTCCTCCATCGTCCACTCCCTTAAATCCACCCCACCCTCCTCCCCCACTTCACCGCCCCAATGGCGGGCTTTGGCAGGCCCAGCGGGGGCCAGCGGACCGGGGCTTTCATCCACAGCCCGTAAGGTTAACCATGCAAAGGGCACCGGAGAAAAGGCTGCCTCTATCGGAGCCCTCTGATACCATTCACCCTATTACGCCACACTAATGAAGGTGAATAATTTGAGTTTAAAGGAATACGGTTCCCCCTCCTCCTCACTGACCAATACAACCACTGTCAATATTTCCGTTTAAAAAAAAAAGAAAAACTAATCCGTTATCAAAAAAAAAAGGAAGATTAACGAAGTAGCTTTTGAATTTATCAAAACTGTTGGACCATACCCCCAAGGATATCGCACCGCCGTGCTTAAAAAAAAGAAAAGAAAAAAAAAGCGGTTATCAAACACGTATATTTCTTTTAACTCACAACAAATGAGGGGAAACGGGACCCACGCTTAAAAACTGGGACTCCCAAAATCCCGGAATGGCAACCCACCAGAGGCCAGCCAGCCAGCCAGCCAGCTGCGCTCGCCTCTACCATTGCAACGAGAGAGAGGAGGAGGGGGGAAAAAAATAAGGACACATCGCATCCAGCACACAGGTACTGCCAGGGAGGATATTAAGTCTGAACAAACACTCCATTGTCTGCCGGATCTGGGAATATTGCGTCAACCCTGGAGCGGTTAGGAGGGAGGGAGGGAGGGAGAGGAGGTAGCGTCGTTCCAGGAGGAAGGCAACGGAGATATACGCTCCCTATTCTATGGGCCACAGCGGATGGATCCAGGACGAGGTAGGGGTAATATATTTCCCAATCTGCGGGATGCGTAAACCCCTCCTCCCCTCTCCCTCGGCGTACGCCACTGGTCTTATAAGGAGAGCAGGGTAGGGTCCACTGGTCTTATAAGGAGAGCAGGTAGAGTCCACTGGTCTTATAAGGAGAGCAGGCAGAGTCCATTGGTCTTATAAGAACAGATAGAGTCGATTGCGATATGTAAATTAGTATGCCCGCAGACTTATATGGTGCATTAGTGAAATCTGGGATTAAGTCTATGGAGTTTTGTTGCATGAGTAACAATGTCATTCACTGCATAGACTAATGTTTATGTTTATGAACCTGGTTAATTTTTTTTTCTTTTTTTATCTACGAAATTTGGGTTGATGACCCTCTTGATCCCATTTTCTTTCTAGTTATGTAACTGTGGGTTGGCAACTCCGTAGATTTCAACGGCTGTGAAATTTGGCTTTTCAAACCCAAGGACACTTCTTGACAAATCGTGGTAAGGTAAATACGAAAACTTCTGCCTCTCCGATCAAAGTCCAACATAATCTAACTTAATCTTCTATCAGAAATTATCGATTGGGATTCAAAACACTACGTGGCAGACATACGATTCCAATATAAAACTTGAGTAAATCAAACTAGGAATATCTTGAAGAGTGTATAAAGGAATAAACGATTTGGTTCCATAAATATATAAACTACCAATGAGGTTAAATAAATTCAGAATTCTGAGCGACTTTGATGAAAACGAAATTGGTAAAATGAATTAATCAGAAGCTACAGTTCGCTCCAGCTTCAGTGTAAATGCTCAGTAAGACTCGTCTCTTAATCCGAGCAATCTCAGATATCTAATATACTAACGCAAAGGAGAAAATAAGTAAAATGAAAATAAACGTAAAGCAGATGGATAGAAAAAGGGAACCGAGAATACAAAGACAAACTGGAAAGCAGGAACATGAAGGGGAAAACAAAGAGTATGATTGAATGGCGACAGTAGATGCAGGTTCGTTTTTCATTTTTGTAAAATATAAAAGTTTAGCATTCAAAGTCTTCAAAGAAAATAGTACCAGCTTCAAAGAAAATGACTGTAAGGGTAATCTATGAAAAACTTCAATGCCTATCAATTGCTAAAATTTCCAACTTAAAACAACGCTCAACAAACACATTAGCTCCTCGCAACATACTACTTTACATGTCAATCTTTGCGTAGTTAAGTATTGCATTTTATTTATTTCTTTAACAGCAGCACAAAGTAAAATTTGATGAGTTTTGTATCCACCACGCTGACATAACTTTTTATGGGAACATATTATGTACATAACAATGAGCAATCTTAAACCAAAGTTATATGGACAAGTAACACCGGTGAAATTGAACAAAATCTAACCCAATTATAAATAATTGTGACTTTCACTCTTTCTATTCTTTCAGCCATGAATTCAGACCAAGTTGCCTTGTTTAGGTGTTTCTACAATGCCCACCAGCTAATGAAACAAGTGAAAGCCCTATAATAAACCACCAAATAAAATTAATTACGTAACGTAACTGAGTGCAATAATTGTGTAGAACTGTCAATAAATATGTAATTTTGGTAAAATCCGTTAAAAGGACCTTAATGGAATTAGGTTTGGAATATGGACCATCATTTTACAATGGTAGGCTCGTGTTTACTTACACGCGACGGTCGAGAATTATTCAAGTGTGGGATTACATCCACTGAGGGATTTATACATCGATTTATAAACCGAATGAAACTTTGTAGGTTGGTGTAAGAAAATATACATCTAACATCTCCCACTCTCTAATCTGACAACTAGAACACGTCAAAGGATAAATTACCACGGAAAAATGTCCATTCTTTTCATTGTGGATGGACTGCACTTGGAAGAGCTTACCACCCTACACCACAATCATTCAATGATTTAAATGATATTAATAATTTAAAAGCCTTTTATGGAAACTCAGTGTAATCGATGTGTGAGAAAATATTCAAATTCCAATACCCACACCACAGTCTTAGCCACAGCATTACTACTTAACAAAATATACATTTCTCAATCTATTTTGACCAAAACAAACACAAAAAAAAATATAAGCACCTCACACTGACACCAAATGATCAAGAAATGATATAGGAATTCATTAAGAAAACAACAGAGGAAAAAATAATTTAGAAAATTGTTGCTTTTGTGTCATTGTACTGACAACTGACTGACCCATGTGTCAGCGATGCACCGTCTTTGTACTTTATGGTCTGGTGTTGTTACTGGGTAGTTTAAGGATATATTCTATGCTTGTCTACGTGGCGCCCTGAATTATCCACTCTACAACTCTTGTTATGGCACGAGTAATACTCAGAAAATATAATGGCTAATTACCGGAAGACTATGTGTTGGTAAAATGTGACAGCTGGGGAGGATTTCTGGGGAGATGCGCTAGATATGTCTAATGTCACCATATATATTATATGATTCACCAACCGTGGCAATATAACACGTAGTGCAAACGATATGTGAAAGATTCTTAACGAAAAAAAAGGTGGTAATAAAAGTTGGTAATAAAGGCCTGGGGTGGTAATTTAAAAGTGTGATGGTGTGGAGGTAGTTTCCGTTTGTCACTCTAAATTGCCTTATTCATAAACTTCAGCTAAACGATAGGTAATACAACCTTTGCAAAACCCGGGGATTATCTGAATCTTACACTAGCAAGGTTAACTGTCAGTAGAAACATCAAAACAACCTTTACCAACCCATAATCCCTGGGGCAGTTTTCCTCCTCCTCCCTGTTCAATGTCCTATTTGGAATTTTATCACTACATAAACCAGTCTTATTAACAATGAAGAAATGCTGACATGTGTACATTTTTTTTCCCTTAATAATTTTACTAAATACACACGAAATACACAGGAAATACCTGATAAACGTAAGACAGCTGTGATGACAGTATCCGTGGAGGTCAAACGTCCTGTGTACATTGAGGGTCGGTGAGATACGAACTCATTTTGCAAGTGGATGGAATACGGATCAAATATTATCTAACTGAGGTTAGAATATGACTGAAAAGTACATAGGTACTTTGAAATATTTTGATATATTATGGTTTCAAGAGATTACTCAATATATTAAAGATCTTACAGAAATTGAAAGTAAGCAAGACTCACACACTTTAGTTATAGCCAAGACAGTGGATGGTATGCAAATCAAATAGAATCTGACTGACATTAAAATGTGATTAAAAAGTACTCAAGTACCTTATGATATGTGACATATTATAATTATAAAGAGACTAACCATTATACCAAAAATGTAAAGGTAATTGAAAGCAGGACCCACACATTCTAGTTGTAACCAAGTTTCAGATCAGTACGAAACGTGTAATTTAACTTCATAAATGACAGCCTTACAGGCAGTGCTTTCATGAGGATCTTTAACATTCCTTCCAAACATACTAGAATGCTTACACTTACTTTAGATGTGGATAATAATGGGGAAACACCCACATAATGAGAGCGATGGTAGACTCTCAGAAGGATGTCAGTTTTCTGTGCTCTTTCTTATACAGATTTTATACTAAGATTTTGGACGGTGTTAGTACAGATGAATCTTTTCCACTTTTTCGTAGCTTTTGGGTTCACTTATCCGGTATGGAATCGATCTTTTACCTCAGGAAAATTTGATCAAACGAAAAATGAGTAATGGAAGTTTGAACAAAATCCTTGGCCTGAATTTTGAATTAGAAAAAACACTTAGGTATTGTTATATTATCATGTGATATTGTAGAATATTGTTAAATTGCTTACTCTAAAACAAATGCTTTGAAAATTAACTGTATTTGCTTAGTGCACTTATTAGATGTGTTGGACATCCAGCTCTTGAATCCTGGTGCACCTCAGTATCTGTGTGGATTTTACAATCCCAGGTTAACTGATACAGATATTTTAGAATACTGTCCTAACTTTTGTCATTGGATTACCCTTCAGTCCCCTCTCTTTCTATGAGGAGGCCACCTCACTCAGTGAAAAGCATCATAATTGACCAGTTCATCTTAAAATGTTTTTTTGTAAAAGAGGGTAAAGGTTAATAAGAACATGATGTTTTCACATTAAATTATTTATTCATACGACTTTCAACAGAGTAAGCAAGTGTGTTCAGATGCTCTTGCTTCTCATATCAGTAGAATATGCATACTAAATATCTTAGTAACAACAGCAACAATAACAATAACTCTGTTAGCAACTACAGTAAGACTCTGATATGAACAAAACAGACTTTTTAGAGTAGTCTTATATTTTTTCAACATAAGAATCTGGAATGTGACAATTAGACAACAACAACAAAAAATAATAATATGCCTTTGAAACCTTTAATCTTAAAAATTTCATGTTATCTTCAGAGCACTTGTTAGTTGTCTTGAGTCTTATATCTGAATGCTTGATTGAGGCAGAGGCAAAGAGCTGATATCAACCTTCTTTTTTTCAATTTGACTTTTGTTGACAAATTGAAGAAAACTGTGGTACTTTTAAGTCTTCATAATCAGGCAAGGATGCTGGCTTGACCTTAAGGATTACTATGTAGCATCGAAGGCCTAACTGGAAATATTACAAGGAGGAACCGGAACATTTTTATCAGTGGAGGACTAAAGTTGTTATTTACATAAAAAAATAGCACTTGTGATATACAAATTCCATGCATACACATTCATATACAGTACATACATATGCTGTGCCAATATACATTTTTCTCTCTCGCAAACATCTATATGTACATCATACTCAGACATAGCTATAACATTCTGTATCCATGCTTGCAAAACTTACATCTTATCAAGCATTTAAATACTGTAAATATTCTTATAAGCTTAATATTTAGAAAGCCAATGAGAACATTATATATATAATTTTCCTTGTTTCAATAAAATGTTTTGTTACAAAAAAGTTCTGGACTTATCACTTACATTTGTATCAAGTCCAGGTAAGAAACGCTTTCTTGACTATGGTGTGCATGTATATGTGTCTGTGAGTGTTATGCACATACATATGTTTATTATGCATGCATGAGTTTTCATGCATGTGTATATCTTGTTTGCCCATGTGTCTGTCTACATGTCATACATGATTGTTAGCATGTGTGTGTCTTTTCTGACTGATCATTTGACAGTACTGATAAATTTTCTTATAAAGGAAATTAATGTACCCTGAAAAGTAATCAATTTGTTCTCTTCAACCCTTCTTTTTAACGGTAAACTTAATGTCTGTATTTTTGTTTTGGTACTATATACTTTTATCACGGTAGATGCATATTTAATTACAATGCATTTGTGTATGGCAGTACAAGTATTACATAACAGCTGAGTGACACCCTAGTGACTTGTTCTTCATATGTTTCATCATATCTAAGAGAAATTTTCATATCACTTTGCAGACTTGTACAAACTATCGAAATTTGGAAAAGACAGTTCTTTCAACAACTACTACAGTATTCATTTGTACTGAAACTTCATTTGTATTTTGAGGCTAGGTGCTCTTGAGAACAATTTTCAGGTTGTGAATGTAATTTTCTGATAAACTCACTCACCTAGATTATCTTCATGTCTGTAGCATCTTACAGGAGTGGTACTCTAGTGAACAAACTCTTATTGGACCAGATTGTCAAAAATCTATACATAGGACTGACATATGTGTGTCAATCTCTTGAAATAACACTATGCCAAGATGTCCATACTGTCACCAGGGCCACAAATGATAATGTATAATTGTGCACTGTGTCACACAGCGACATAGTCAGATAGCCATAGGAACTTTACACGGTCCACTTTGAAATACCATTTGGAGTGCTGTGTATTAATTGGTAACATGTGTTCTAAGTTGCTCCACAGTAGATAGGTAGTCATTCTATTATACCAACTATAGCAATTTCAAGCTTTTGTGATAAAAGTATTTTCTTGTTTATCTTTACTGAAAGCTCTTTGTAAGATAACACATAAAATAGAAGCATTTTCCTGATCATTGCTGATTGTTCATGCTGATACAGACTTTGGGCAAAAGGAGAGCATTCACAAATATTCATCACATCATGATTGAAACTGGCAAACATACAATACAGTACTGCAAATGCTTTCATGAATTGCAAAGTATTATTGTCTAAAGTGTCTTGATTACAGGTATAAAATTCCCTTATGTATAGATACACCAATATAAGAGTTGTGGACAGTTAAACATGTTTTCTGATGACAATGGAACAGAATTAATCATAACAACATAGGGCAGTGATAGAAGATTTTCTAAATCTTTCAATTCACCTAACAATACTTCAGACTGCTAACCTCTTTCCTTAAACAACCTAATGAAAACTTCATATAGAGGTTTAGTGTCTGAAATTATAACAGTAAGTGCATATTTTCGACATGAGAGAAAAAGTTACAAGAAGAACAGGAAATTGAACAAACCACAATAAGAATAATATGTGTGGTAGCACTTTTTAGTTAATTAAGCAGTCCACCACATTGTTTTGTCTTGAGATTCATTACAGTATATTCAGTTATAAGTAGGAACCAAATCTATATTGTGGTACAAGAACTAATTCAAGAAAATTTTTCATATCTAGAACTATAAATGTGAAGATCTAATTAACCTTTTCAGTAACAATATGTTTGTCTTTCAATAGCTGCATAGTTTAAAGACAGTTAACACAAACTGTTATTGAACAGGATTAATAAGTAGAGTCAAAAAGTTGGAAAGAATAGCCACAAAGAAAATAAATAGTGACGAAAGGGAATAAACATTCGAGCATGGAGGTCAAAGGATGTGATGCAACATGAAAGATCAAGAGCTTGTTCATTTACAAGAGGAAGTCTCTGATCACTGAGAAAAAATAAGATTAGAGGATGATGTATTTATCTAGACTGTGGAGAAAGAATCCCAGCTCTGGAATCCCTGAAATACAAAGAAGCATTAAATACAACAATGTCCGTTTAGGTTTACATGAATGACTAGATTAGATAAATAATTGTGAAAGTAATTACACTTACTATGACAATAATGGTATTTATACAGATGAACATGATAGATTTGTATGTACTCTTAATTGATGCTGAAAAACACATTAACTTTACTTAGAATCACTCCCTCTTTTTCTTTTATACAAAAGAAAATTATCTGCCATTGCAATGCTCAATGATGAATCCACATTTTTAAAAGTACATGAATACCAATACTTGGCATCATAAAATGTAGATCTAAAAGCAGTTTTGCAACTCAGACTCCATATGCTAGTGGAAGACATAATATAAATTTGATATATGAAAATGCTCAATAACTGAATTCTTATATTCATGTTTGCTTGAATGGGTTTATA
>JAUTXX010518318.1:0-11561 GCA_032273605.1 Panulirus laevicauda | reverse complement strand
GCCCTTTTCGCTGAATACGTAATTCCATGATAAATCTCACTGAATACGTATTTCCATGGTAAACTTTGTCGCTGAATACGTACTTCCAGGATAAAACTTCTCGCTGAATACGTATTTCCTGGGTAAACCTTCTTGCTGAATACGTATATCAATGGTAAATCATCTAGCTGAATACGTATCGACAGGGTAAACTTTCCAGCTGAATACGTATCGACAGGGTAAACCTTCCAGCTGAATACGTAATTCAAGGGTAAACCTTCTTGCTGAATACGTACATCCAGGTAAACCTTGTCGCTGAATACGTATTTCCAGGGTAAAAGTATTCGCTGAATACGTATTTGAAGGGTAAACCTTCTCGGTGAATGCGTATTCCCTGGGTAAACCTTCTCGCTGAATTCTTATTTCCAGAGAAAACTACAAGCTAAATAGGCATTTACAGGGTATACCTTCTCGCTGAATACCTATTTCCAGGGTAAAATTTTCGCTGGATACGTATTTCCAGGTAAACCTTGTCGTTGAATACGTATTTCCAGGGTAAACCTTTTCGCTGAATACGTATTTTCAGGGAAAGCCTTCTCGCAGAATACGTATTTCTAGGGGAAATCTTCTCGGTGAAAACGTATATACAGGGTAGACCTTCTCGCTAAATCCGTATTTGAAGGATAAACCTTCTCGCTGAATATGTATATGTAGGGTAAAGCTTCTTGCTGAATACGTAATTCTAGGTAAGATTTCTCGCTGAATACGTATTTCCAGGGTAAACCTCGCCGAATACGAATTTCCGGGGTAAACCCTGTCGCTGAATACGTATTTCCACAGTAAACCTTGTCGGTGAAAAAGTATCTTTAGGGTAAAGCTTCTCGCTTGATACTTATTTCCAGGGTAAGCTTCTCGCTGAATACGCATTTCCAGCGTAAACATTCTCGCTGAATGCGTATTTCTAGGATAAACCTTCTCGCTGAATACTTATTTCTAGGGCAAGCTTTTCGCTGAATACGCATGTCGAGGGCAAACATTGTCGCTGAATGTGTACTTCCAGAATAAGCCTTCTTGCTGAATACGTATTTCTTGAATGAACCTTCTCGCTGAATACGTATTTCAATGGTACACCTTCTCGCGGAATACGTATTTACAGGTAAACCTTATCGTTGAGTAAGTATTTCCTGGGTAAATCTCCTCGCTAAATACGTATTTCTAGGGCAAACCTCGCTGAATATGTATTTCCAGGGTAAATCTACTAGATGAATACGTATTTTAAGAGTAAACCTCCTAGCTGAACACGTATTTCCGGGCTAAACGTTCTCGCTAAATACGTGTTTCCAGGGTACGTTTTCTCGCTGAATACGTAATTTCAGGGAAAAACTCGCTGAATGCGTAATTCCAGGGTATACCTTCTCGCGGAATACACATTTCCAAGGTAAACTTCGCAGAATACTTACTTCTAGGGTAAAGGTTCTCGTTGAATACGTATTTCCAGGTTATACCTTCTCGCTGAATACGCATTTCTAGGGTAAACCTAGCGGAATACACGTATTCCAGGGTAATTTTCTCGCTTAATACGTAGTGCCAGGATAAATCTCGCTGAATACGTATTTCCAGTGCAAGCTTCTCGCTGAATTCGCATGTCGAGGGCAAACATTGTCGCTGAATGTGTACTTCCAGGATAAGCCTTCTCACTGAATACGTATTTCTTGAATGAACCTTCTTGCTGAATACGTATTTGTAGGGTAAGCCTCGCTGAATACGTATTTCAAGGGTACGCCTTCTCGTGGAATACGTATTTCCAGGTAAACCTTGTCGCTGAGAAAGTATTTCCTGGGTGAATCTCCTCGCTAAATACGTATTTCTAGGGCAAACCTTCTCGCTGAATATGTATTTCCAGGGTAAATCTACTCGATGAATACGTATCTTCAGGGTAAACCTTCTAGTTGAATACGTATCTCCGGGCTAAACATTCTCGCTGAATACGTATTTCCAGGGTACGTTTTTTCGCTGAATACGTAATTTCAGTGAAAAACTCGCTGAATCCGTAATTCCAGGGTATACCTTCTCGCGGAATACGCATTTCCAAGGTAAGCTTCGCAGAATACTTACTTCTAGGGTAAAGGTTATCGTTGAATACGTATTTCCAGGGTATACCTTCTCGCTGAATACCCATTTCCAGGGTAAACCTATCTAAATACTTATTTTCAGGGTATACAATTACGATAAATACGTATTTACTGGGTAACCGTTCTCGCTGATTACAAATTCCAGGTAAACTTTATGGCTGCATACGTAATTCCAGGGTAAATCTCACTGAATACGTATTTTCAAGGTCAACATTCTCGCTGAATACGTATTTCGTGGGTAACCCTTCACGCTGAATACGCATTTCTATGGTAAACGTTCTCGTTGAATACGTATATCCTGTTTAAACCTTCTCGTTGAATTCTTATTTCCAAAGAAAACTGTTAGCTGAATAGGCATTTACAGGGTAAAGCTTCTCGCTGAATATGCATTTCCAGGGTATATTTCTAGCTGAATACGTATTTGCAGGGTAAAACTTATCGCTGAATACGTATTTTCAGGATAAACCTTCTCGCTAAATTCGTATTTGAAGGGTAAACCTTCTCGCTGAATATTTCCAGGGTAAAGCTTCTTGCTGAATATGTAGCTCCAGGTAAACTTTCTCGCTGAATACGTATATCCAGGGTAAACCTCGGTGGATATGTATTTCTAGGTAAACCTAGGTAGGTAAACCTACTCGATGAATAAGTATCTTCAGGGTGAACCTTTTCGCTCAATACGTATTTCCAGAGTAAATCTACTCGATGAACATATATCTTCAGGTTAAACCTTCTATCTGAATACGTATTTCCAAGCAAAACGTTCTCGCTAAATTCGAATTTCCAGGTATTTCTTCTCGCTGAATACGTATTTCCAGGACAACCCTTCTCGCTGAATACGTATTTTCAGGGTAAACGTTCTCGCTGAATAAGTATTGACAAGTAAAGCTTGTCGCTGAATACGTATTTCTAGGATAAACCCTGCTCCTTGAATACGTATTCCAGGGTAAACCTAATAGATGAATACGTGTCTTCAGGGTAAATTTTTACGCTGAATATGAATTTCCAGGGTAAATTTTCTCGCTGAATACGTGTTTCCAGGGAAAAGCTTGTTGCTGAAAACGTATTTCCAGGTAAACCTTGTCGCTGAATACGTACATCAAGGAGAAACCTCGCTGAATACTTATTTTCATGTTAAACGTTCTCGCTGAATACGTATTTCCAGTGTAAACCAACTCGATGAAAACGTATCTTCAGGGTAAACCTCGCTGAATACTTATTTCCAGGGTAAATATTCTCGCTGAATATGTATTTCTAAATTAAACATATTCTATGAATACGTATCTTCAGGGTAAAGCTTCTCGCTGAATACGTATTTCCAGGGTAAACCTCGCTAAATGCGTATTTCTAAGGTAAATCTACTCCATGAATAGGTATATTTAGAGTAAATCTTCTCGCTGAATAAGTATTTTCAGGGTAAACCTTCTCGCTGAATACTTACCTCCAGTGTAAAACTACTTGATGAATACGTATATTCAGGGCAAACCTTCATGCGGAATACGTAATTCCGGGGTAAATATCCTCGCTGAATACGCATTTCCAGGGTAAACCTTCTCGCTGAATACATATTTCCTTGGTAAAACTCGCTGAATGCGTATTTCAAGGGTAAACCTTCTCGCTACATGCGTATTTCCAGGTAAAAATTCTCATTAAAAACGTATTTCCAAGGTAAAATTTCTCATTGAATACGTATTTCCAGGGTAAACCTTGCTCGCGGAATAAGTATTTCTAGGGTAAACCTTCTCGCTGAATGCTTGTATCCTGGGTAAACCTTCTCACTAGATTTCTATTTCTATAGTAAACCTTCTCGCTGAATAGGCATTTACAGGGTAAACGTTCTTATTTCCATGGTAAACGTTCTCGCTGAATACGTATTTCCAGGGTGAGCCTACTCGATGAATGCGTATCTTTAGGGTAAATCTCGCTGAATACTTATTTCCAGGGTAAATATTCTCGCTGAATACGTATTTCCAAATTAAACTTATTCTATGAATACGTATCTTCAGGGTAAAGCTTCTGGCTGAATACGTATTTCCAAGGTAAGCCTCGCTACATACTTATTTCCAGGGTAAACCTACTCGATGAATAGGTATCTTCAGAGGAAATCTTCTCGCTGAATACGTATTTTCAGGGTAAACCTTCTCGCTGAATACTTACTTCCAGTGTAAAACTACTCGTGCAGAATAGGTTTTTCCAGGGTATAGTTTCTCGCTGAATACGCATTTCTAGGTTAAACATTCTCGCTGTATACGTATTTCCATGGTAAACCTCGCCGAATGCGTATTCTCGCTAAGTGCGTATTTCCAGGTAAACCTTTTCGTTAAATACGTATTTCCAGGGTAAAACTTCTCGTTGAATACGTATTTCTAGGGTAAACCTTCTCGCTGAATACACATTTACAGGGTAAATTTTTCGCTGCATACGTATTTCCAGGGTAAACCTTTTCGCTGAATATGTATTTCCAGGGAAAGCCTTCTCGCTAAATACGTATTTCTAGGGTAAAAGTTCTCGTTGCATACGTAGTTGAAGGGCAAACCTACTCGTTAAATCCGTATTTGGAGGATAAACTTCCTCGCTGAATGTGTATTTCCAGGGTAAGGCTTCTCGGTGAATACTTAATTCTAGGTAACCTTTTTCGCTGAATACGTATTTCCAGGGTATACCTTCTTGCTGAATACGTATTTTCTGGGTAAATCGCTGAATAGGTATTTCCAATGTAAATCTGTCAAAAATTATTTCCAGGGTAAACCTTCTCGCTGAATACTTATATTCAGGGTAAGCTTTAAGCTGGATACGCATTCCCAGCGTATACATTCTCAATGAATACGTATTTGATGGATAAACCCTCTCGGTGAATACGCATTTCCTTGTAAACATACGTATACCCAAGGTAAAACTTCTCACAGAATAGGTATTTTCAAGCAAACCATGTTGCTGAATACGTATTTCCAGGGTAAGCTTCGCTGAATGCGTATTTCCAGGGTATACCTTTTCGCTGAATACGTATTTCCATTGTAAAACTATTCGATGAATACGTATCTTTAGGGTAAATATTCTTGCTGATTACGTATTTCCAAGGGATGCCTTCTCGCTGAATAAGTAATGTCAGTGTAAATCTCGCTGAATACGTATTTCCAGGGTAAGCCTCGCTGAATACGTATTTAAAGGATACACCTTCAAGCTGAATACGTATTTTCAGGTAAACCTTGTCGCTGAATACGTATTTCCAGGGTTATCCTTTTCGCTGAATACGTATTTTCAGGGTAAACCTACTCGATGAATACGTATGTTCTGGGTAAGATTTCTCGCCGGTTACGTATTTTCAGGTAAATCTTGTTGCTTAATACGTATGTCCAGGGTAAATCATCTCACTACATACGTATTTCTATGGAAAACCTTTTCTCTGAATACGTATTTTAAAGGTAAAACTACTCGATGAATGCGTATCTTCAGGTTAAACCTTCTAGCTGAATAAGTATTTCCACGGTAAACGTTCTCGCTAAATACGTATTTCCAGGGTACATCTTCTCGCAGAATACTTATTTCCATGCTAACCCCTCTGGCCGAATACGTCATTCCAAGGTGAATCTTCTCACTGAATACATATTTCCAGGGTAAACCTTCTCGCGGAATAGGTATTTCCTGGGAAATTTTCTCGCTGAATACATATTTCAAGTGTGAACATTTTCGCTGTATACGTATTTCCAGGGTAACCATTTTCGCTGAATAAGTAGTGCCAGGATAAATCTTATCGCTGAACACATATTTCCAGGGAAAAACGTCTTGCTGAGTACGTAGTCCAGGGTAAACCTTTTAACTGAATACTTTGTGCCAGGATAAATATTTCGCTGAATACGTATTTTCAGGGAAAAACGTCTCGCTGAATACGCATTTTCAGGGAAAAACTTCTCGCTGAATACGTGTCTCCAGGGTAAACCTTTTCGCTGGATAAGCATTTCTAGGGTAAACCTGGCTAAATACATATTTTCAGGGTAGACATTCACGATGAATACGTATTTCCAGGGTAAACCTTCTCGCTGAATACAAATTTCTAGGGTAAACATTATAGCCGAATACGTAATTCCAGGTTAAACATTCTCGCTGAATACGCATTCTAATGGTAAACCTCACTGAATACGTATTTCCAGGTAACCCTTAGCGCTAAAGACGAATTTCCAGGGTAAACCTTCTCGCTGAATACGCATTTCCAGAGTGAGCCTTCTCGTTGAATACGTATTTACGAAGTAGCCCTTTTCGCTGATTACGTAATTCCACGGTAAATCTCACTGAATATGTCAGTCAAAAAGTATATCCAAGGTAAACCTTCTCACTGAATACTTATTTCTAGGGTAAGCTTCAAGCTGAATACGCATTCCCTGCGTAAATATTCTCACTGAATTGTTTTTGAAGGATAAACCTTCTCGCCGAATACGTGTTCCCTGCTAAACATTTTCGCCTAACAGGTATATCCACGTTAAATCTTCTCTCAAAATACATATTTCCAGGTAAACCTTGTTGCTGAATACGTATTTCCAGGGTAAACCCTCTTGCTGAATGCGTATTTGTAGGATAAACTTTCTCGCTGAATACGTATTTCCATTATAAAACTACTCGATGAATGCGTATCTTTAGGGTAACCTTCTTGCTGAATACGTATTTCCAGGGTCACCCTTCTCGCTCAATAAGTAATGACAGTGTAAATCTCTCTGAATTAGTATTTCCAGGGTAAGCCTCGCTGAATACGTATTTCAAGGGTGCACCTCGCTGAATACATATTTCCAGGTAAACTTTGTCGCTGAATACGTATTTCTAGGGTAAACCTTCTCGCTGAATATGTATTTACAGGGTAAACCTATTCGAAGAATACGTATCTTCAGGGTAAAATTTCTCGCAGATTACGTATTTCAAGGTAAATCTTGTTGCTCAATAAGTAAGACCATGGTAAATCTCGCTGAATACGTATTTTCAGGGAAAACCATTTTTTAAGGGTAAATCTACTCCATGGATATGTATCTTCAGGGGATACCTTCTAGCTGAATACGTATTTCCACTGTAAACGTTCTCGGTGAATACGTATTTCCTGGGTACATCTTCTCGCTGAACAAACATTTACATGGTAACCCTTCTCGCTGAATATATACGTATTTCTTGGGAAAACCTTCTCGTTGAATACATATTCCTAGGGTAAATTTTCTGGCTGAATACATATGTCAAGTGTGAAGATTTTCTCTGTATACGTATTTCCAGGGTAACCCTTTTCGCTGAATACGTAGTGCCAGGATAAATTTTATCGCTGAAAACTCATTTTCCGGGAAAAATGTCTTGCTGAGTACGTATTTCAGGGTAAACCTTTAAACTGATGATGTAGTGTAAGGATAAATATTCTCGCTGAATACGTATTTTCAGGGAAAACTCGCTGAATACGTGTCGCCAGGGTAAACCTCACTGAATAAGCATTTCCAGAGTAAACCTGGCTAAACCCTTATTTTCAGGTTAGACCTCCACGATGAATACACCAGAGTAAACCTTCTCGCTCTTTACAAATTTTCAGGGTAAACGTTATGGATGAATACGTAATTCCAGGGTAAATCCCGATGAAAACGAATTCCCATGGTAAACATTCTCACTGAACACGTATTTCCAGGGTAACCCTTCTCGCTAAATACGTATTTCCAGGGTAAACCTTCTCGCAAAATACGAATTTCCAGAGAAAACCTTCCCAATGAATATGTATTTACGAAGTAGCCTTTTTCGCTGATTACGTAATGCCAGGGTAAATCTTCTCTCTGAATACGTATTTGCAGGGTAAACATTCTCACTGAATATGTATTTCCTGGGTAAGCCTTCTCGCTGAATACGTATTTCTAGGTAAACCTTGTCGCTGAATACGTATTTCCAGGGTAAACCTTCTCGCTGATAACGTTTTTCAGGGTAAACCTTCTCCCTGAATACGTATTTTCTTGGTAAAACCTCCCACTGAATTCCTTTTTCCTGAGTGATCTTCTCGCTGAATAGGCATTTACAGGGTGAACCTTCTCGCTGAATACGCATATCCAAGGTAAATTTCTAACTGAATACGTATTTCTAGGTAGACCTTTTCGTTGAATACGTATTTCCAGGGTAATCCTTCTCGACAAATACGCATTACTTTGGTATTTCTTCTCGCTGAATACCTATGTCCTGGATAAACCTTCTCGTTGAATTCTTATTTTCTGAGTAAGCGTCTCGCTGAATTCGCATTTAGAGGGTAACCTTCTCGCTGAATACCCATTTCCAGGTTAAATTTCTCGCTGAGTACGTATTTCCAGGGTAAGCCTTATCGCTGAATATGTATTTCCAGGGAAAACCTTCTCGCTAAATCCGTATTTGAAGGATAAACCTTCTCAAATGTATATTTCCATCGTAAAGCTTTTCGCTAAACACTTAATACGCTGAATACGTATTTCCAGGGTATACCTTCTCGCTGAATACGTATTTCCAGGGTAAACCTTACGGCTAAATACGTGTTTCCAGAGTCATTATTCTTAGTCAAAAAGTATATCCAGGGTAAACCTTCTTGCTGAATAAGTATCAACGGGTAAACCTTGTCGCTGAATACGTATTTCCAAGGTAAACCCTCTCGCTGAATGCGTATTTCCAGGGTACACCTTCTCGCTAAATACTTATTTTCAGGATAAACCCAGCCGCGGGATACGTATTCCCAAAGTCAACTTACTCGATGAATAAGTATCTTCAGGGTAAACCTTCTCGCAGAATACTTACTTCCAGGGAAAAACTCGCTGAATACGTATTTCCAAAGTAAACCTATTCGAAGAATACGTATGTTCAGGGTAAACCTTCTCGCTGAATACTTATTTCCAGGGTAAACCACGCTAAATACGTATTTCCAGGGTAAACCATCACGATGAATACGTATCTTCAAAGTACATCTCGTTGAATATGTATTTTCAGGGTAAACACTCTCGCTGAATAAGTACTTCCAGTGTAAAACTACTCGATGAATTCGTATCTTAAGGGTAAAACTTCTTGCAGAATACGTATTTCCAGGGTAAATCTTCTCGCTGAATGCGCATTTCCATGGTATACCTTCTCGCTGAATACGTATTTCCGGGGTAAAACGTTTCGCTGAATAAGTATCTCCAGGGTGAACCCTCTCGCGGAATACGTATTTCAAGGGTACACTTCTCGCTGAATACGTATTTCCTGGGTAAACCTTCTCACTGAATTCTTGTTTCCAGAGTAAACTTCTCGCTGAATAGGCATTTACAGGGTAAACCTTCTTAGTGAATACGCATCTTTAAGGTATATTTCTTGATGAATACGTATTTCCAGGTAAACCTTGCTAAATACGTATTTCCAGGGTAAATCCTCTCGCTGAATACCTATTTCTTTGGTAAACCTTCTCGCTAAATACGAATATCCTGCTTTAACCTTCTCCCTGAATTCTTATTTCCATAGTAAGTTTCTAGCTGAATAAGTATTTACAGGGTAAATCTCGCTACATACTCTTTTCCAGGAAAAGTTTCGCTGAATGCGTATTTCCAGATAAAACGTTTTCGCTGAATACTTATTTCTGGGAAAGTCTTCTTGTTGAATACGTATTTCCAGGGTAAAACCTCTCTGAGAATACGTATTTGTAGGGTAAACTTTCTCGCTAAATCCGTATTTGCAGGGTAAACCTTCCCGCTGAATGTGTATTTCCAGGGTAAAGCTTCTCGCTGAATACTTAATTCCAGATAGATAACTTCGCTGAGTACGTATTTCAAGGGTAAACGCTATCGCTGAATACGTATTTCCAAGGTAAAACTTTTCAGTCAAAAAGTATTTTTATGGTAAACCTCGCTGAGTGCTTATTTCCAGGGTAAGCTTTAAGCTGAATACGGATTCCCAGCGTAAACATTCTCACTGAATAAGTATTTAAAGGATAAACCTTCTCGCTAAATACGTATTTCCTGGTAAACATTCTCTGTAAATACGTATATCCAGGGTAAATCTTCTCGCAGAATACGTATTTCCGGGGTGCAAGTTCTCCCTTAATACGTATTTTCGGGGTGTACCTTCTCCCTTAATACGTATTTCCAGGGAAAATATTATGAATAAATGCGTATTTCCAGAGTAAAACTTCTCAGTCAATAAGTATTTCCAGGGTAAACCTTCTCGCTGAATACTTATTTCTAGGGTAAGCTTCTCGCTGAATACGCATTCCCAGCATAAACATTTTCACCGAATACGTATTTCAAAGATAAATCTTCTCGCTGAATACGTATATGAAGGATAAACCTTCTCGATGAATACGTATTTCCTGGTAAACATTCTCGCTGAATACGTATATCCAGAGTAAATCTCGCTAAATACGTACTTCCTGGTAAGCCTTGTCGCTGAATACGTATATCAAGGGTAAACCCTCTCTCTGAATGCGTATTTCTAGGATAAACCTTCTCGCTGAATACCTATTTCCAGTGTAACTCTTCTCGCTGAATAAGTAATGCCAGTGTTAATGTTCTCGCTAAATACGTATTTCTAGGGTAAGCCTGGCTGAATACGTATTTCAAAAGTACACCTTCTCGATGAATACCTATTTCTAGGTAAACCTTGTAGCTGAATACGTATTTCCAGCGTAAAGTTTCTCGTTAATATGTAACTTCCACGGTAAACCTTCTCGCTGAATATGTATTTCCAGGGAAACCTACTCGATGAATACGTATCTTCAGGGTAAACCTCGCTGAATCCTTATTTCCAAGGTAAATCTTCTCCCTGAATACGTATTTCCAGGGAAAACATTCTCACTGATACGTATATCTGAGGTAAAACTTATATTGCTGAATACGTGTTTCCAGGGTAAACCTCACTCAATACGTATATCCAGGATAAAAGTTCTCGATAATTACTTATATTCAGGGTAAACTTTCTCGCTGAATATATATTTTAGGGTAAACCTTTTCGCTGAATATGTATTGCCAAGGTAAATCTACTCGATGAATACGTATATTCCGGGGATTACGTATTTCTACTGTAAACGTTCTTGCTGAATACGTATTTTTAAGGTATATCTTCTCGCTGAATACTTACTCTCATGGTAAGAACTCTCCGTGAATACGTCATTCCAGGGAGTATTTTCTCATTGAATTCGTATTTCCAGCGTAAACCTTCTCGCTGAAAATGTATTTCCTGGGAAAACCTTCTCGTTGAATACATTTTCCAAGGGTAGATTCTCTCGCTGAATACAGATTTCAAGTGTGAGTATTTTCGCTGTGTACGTTTTTGCAGGGCAACCCTTTTCGCTGAATACGTAGTGCCAGGATAAATCTTACCGCTGAATACGTATTTCCAGGGAAAACCTCGCTAAATCTGTATTTGAAGGATAAACCTTCTCGAATGTATATTTCCATCGTAAAGCTTTTCGCAAAACACTTGATACGCTGAATACGTATTTCCAGGGTATACCTTCTCGCT
>JAUTXX010518308.1:0-11562 GCA_032273605.1 Panulirus laevicauda | reverse complement strand
ATATGCATATCTATCATTACATATAAGCCGATATGATGATATAGACATTAATGATGCAGAAAGTGTTATCGTAATGGGGTCGAAAATACTCATACTGGTAAAATGATGACCGTTATAATGAAAGAGGCCGGTATGATGGTGACGAATGAAGATGGTGATGGTGTCTGAAGATGACGACTCTCGTGAAGATGATTTTACCTAGGATACAACGACCGTGAAGATGACGAAGCCGAAGATGATGCTAAAGACAATTATGACTAAGTTAAAGAGGATAATGAATACTGAATACAACAATGACTGTACAAAAAGACTGTAAGAAACATGAATTTGCACTGAAGATGACCGTGAAGATGACGGGATCACACAGAAAATGACTACAGTTACATTGATGAAAAATGTCATCAGTAAAAATACTGGTCATGACCAAGGCTACAGTGAAGATGACTGCATGAAGATAACTTTTACGAAGTGAAGGTTACTATGGTTATAATGAAGATGACTACAGCGAAGACGGCTATATATAGTAAAGACGACGATGACTACAGAGAGGGTAATTGTAACAACTGAAAATGATGACTGCAGTGGTGATAATTCGCGAAAATGATAACTACCATGAAAGTGTTAATGACTACACTGAGGTGACGGTGACGTGAAAATGACGATGACTTGTGGAGGTGACGACAACTACAGCGGAAGGGACGATAATCAGTGAAAGTGACAATGACTACATTGAAGGTGACTATAACTACAATGGTGCCGAGAACCACTGTGAAAGTGACGAAGACAACGGTGAAGGTTGTGGTAAAAAGTGAAGGTGATGATCGAGGTGACAATTACTGTAAAGTTGTTAATGATTACAGTGAATGTGACAATTACTATGAAAGTGACGATGACTACTGTGAAGGTGGCGTGACTGCAGTGACTGTCGAGAACAAGTGGAGATGACTACAGTGAAAGTGACGACAGCTTGATTAAAGGTGACGATGACTACAGTGAAGGTGACGATGGCTTGATTAAAGGTGACGATGACCACAGTGAAGGTGACAATATATACAGTGAAGGTGACGAAAGGTACAGTGAAGATGACACGGACTAAATTGAAGGTGACGATAACGACAGAAGGTCATGATGATTTAAGTGAAGGTGACGATAACTACAGTGAAGGTGACGATGACCACATTAGGAGGATCAGATGGTGACAGTAGTCCGATGGACTTTCAGGATGAAAATGACTTCGTCAATATGAGAATCAGGTTGAAAATGAGGCTATGGTTCAGCTGTTCATGAGTGGGCAGCATGAGAGCAGCTTCCTGCTCTGGGGGGAGGGGGGGTGTGAGGAAGCGGCTCCAGCTGCACCTCACTCAACTTCGACCAGGTCACTGCCGCTGCTGCTGCTGCCAACCCTGGGAACAGTGACGGAGTTGCCCTGGGTTAGGGGAAGGGTAGGGTGGGGGAGAAGAACAGCCGTGGACGCTTGGTGGGGGAGGAGGGGGAACAGCCGTGGACGCTTGGTGGGGGAGGAGGGGGAACAGCCGTAGACGCTGTGGGAAGCGTCAAGCCCTGCGTCAGCCCACAGCCACAAGATACCAGAGGCAAACCTCAGACCTACGAGAACATTAAGGAGGATAGGTCCCATCTCGTATGACAAATGTAGTAAATGTTAAAACATTTGTTCTCAGGTGCAAGTACTCTTCCAGTCAAGAGCCAACGATACTCTTCCTCAACAAAAGGACAATCAGAACTTGTTTAGCTACGTATTCATGCTGTACGGGGAGGGAGTTCTACAATCATGAGGGCTCCATCTCTTGAATTTTCTCAACAATGAAACAACTTTTCAAAATTCCGTACACCGACAGCCATCATAGTTTCCTTACCCAGTCTATTCATTCATCTACTATTCCTATTAAATACCACTTGACATGTTTTTCTGACAAGCCTCTTGATTAGCTTCACGTTATGTCGTCTGTTCTATGTTTGCAATGTTCGGAACTGTTTTAGGTTGACTTAAAAATCTTAAAGGTTGTGGTTGTCACCCCTTACTCTTCTCTCTTCCATGATGGAGAAATCTATGGCTCCTAACCTTTCACCGCAACAAAGGTTTTTCAAGTCTGGCATCATCTTTGTTGACCTTCTCTGGACCTTTTCTATTACTTCTTTTTACGTCTTAAGTGCAGTGCCCAAACTTGAGAAGCATATTCTAGTTTCGGCCTAGTGTGAACTATTTGAATAATATTTCCTTATTTAATTGGATGTACTTCTGCTGTTTGCTAATAGATAGTTTGTTTCCTCTACTATCCTGTAAGGTGTGCATCTAGCAACAGTTTCGGCACAATATCTACTCTCAAGTCCCTCTCACATACAGATTCTTACGATTTACTTCACTGAGTCTTACCCTTACTGCTTTGCATTTACTCGCCATAAATATCATTAACCATGTTTCAGACCAACATTGGAATTTGTGTAGGTCCCCTTGTAAGTTGATGCAATCCTCTTCACTTTTTGTTTCCCTTCATGACATTGACATCATCTGTAGACGTGTTTAACTAGGATTCCAGTTCTTTTGCCAAGTCATTTACCTAAATCAAAAGAGTAATGGTCTCATACTGAACCATGCGGTGCACCACTGGTGACCTCCAACTAATTTCGAGAAGGTTTCTCTGCTAAGTCCTTTGTTCCCTTCCACTAAGGTAATTTTCAAGGCACTGAAGGAGTTCCTGCTTACTCCCTTCAGAAAATCCAGCATCATTCCAATTTCCTATGTGCTAAAAGCATTTTAGCAATTCAAACACGCACAATCCACCCACTCTTCGCTTGTGCCCAAAACGGAGCTCCCTTTCTCGTAGAAATCATTTTGTTCGTTAAACATGAACTCCTCTCCCCTGAATCCATGTTGTTTCTCAGGTAGTCACTTTTTAGCAAGTAGCCACCCATTTGCTTTCTGATATGTCATTCATTTGCTTTCTGATCATCTTAACCAGGATTTCCCAAACTACATCCGTCTGCAGTTCAACATAAGTTCGCGAGCTTCCTAAAGACTGGTTCATCCGTTTGTCTGCGTGTCCTCTTGCTTGGTTGGAGTCCGACTACATGACCCTCAGGTTCATGACCTCTAGGACGAACCTTTAACCAATAAGAACCCGTAGGTGCCTCTCCTCCTGGGGTGAACCAGGAGGAGCCTTTACACCTGAAGGGGAGTCAGGAGGAGGCTTTGCAGCTAAGGTGTGTGTGTATGTGTGTGTGTAGGGAGGGTGGTGTGTGTAGAAAGAGTGCGTGGGAGAGGGAGCCTCACTTCGGCCGCGGGGACCATATGGCTGGTCCCCGCCACACCCCGTTACTCCCGTTGGACTGGGTGTCAGTTTCTCCTGACCTGACTGTTGGTTACAGTCTCTCCTAACGTGACAGGTTGTTATAGTCTCTCCTGACCTGACAGGTTCTCACAGTCTCTCCTGACAGGTTCTCACAGTCTCTCCTGACCAGAATGGCTGTCATTCTTCAGATAACACTCGTTGCAGCTGGTGTGGCCTGTCTCCTCCCTTGTCAAGAGCTGGATGCTGCGCGTGGCCAGGGGTGGAGGCCGCACCGAACTCACCCTGATGTCTCTCCTGGCTACGGTGAGGGCCGATGCTCACGAACTGACGTATGTACTGGGCAGGTAGCCCCAGTACCACATCTACCCTTCAACACAGATGGTGCCCTACTCCCGCTAGTACAACCATTTGACATGACGCATCTGGTTCCCGCTATAGACAGACGGACGGACTGTAGCCCCCGTAAGCCGCGCCAGCTGCAGACACAAAGAGTCCAGCAGCTCACTCATGCCAGCTGCTATAAGCGACACAGGTGATAATGGAACGTGGCAGAGGTCCTAGATGGCTATAGGATCTGTCAGTGAGGTCATAGCTCGCCAAGGGATAGAACAGATCGCGGGACACAGCTGGTCGCGGGACACAGCTGGTCGCGCGACACAGTTGGTCACGCGACACAGCTGGTCACGCGACACAGCTGGTCACGCGACACAGCTGTTGAGGATCAGAAGAACAGAGGGACAGGGCGCAGACTGGCAACGATTAGCGGGATGGCTCGGAGAAGCGATTGGCTGGGGAAAGGTAAAGGTGTGTGATTGGCTGGGGAAAGGTAAAGGTGTGTGATTGGCTGGGGAAAGGTAAAGGTGTGTGATTGGTTGGGGAAAGGTAAAGGTGTGTGATTGGTTGGGTACAACAGGAATGGATTGGAACACTGAAGGTCAGATATCAAATGGGTACAGTCGGAATCACTGATTGGACGAGTGGTGGGGCTAGGACCACGATGAAGGAGTCTGACTGGGGGGAACATAACTGGGGCGGGAAGGGTGGTGAGAGAGGCTCAGGTTATAGGACACAGAACATAACACTTCGAAAAAAAAAAACTGTCATTAACAATAAATGACAAACAGGTACAACAATTATGATAAATATAATTAATGCGACATTGTCTCGGTCATTCCTAACCAAAGTCTGATCGAATGAATTATGAAAATACAATATTACAACGATTTACACAAAGCTATACAAAATGGCCATGAAATAAGGAGTGGCCTCGTGCAGGTGTCGTGTGTGGCCAGCAGACAGGTGTGGCCAATGGCCTGGTGCAGGTGTCGTGTGTGGCCAGCAGACAGGTGTGGCCAATGGCCTGGTGCAGGTGTCGTGTGTGGCCAGCAGAGTGGTGGGGGCCGGTAATGAGAGTAAGTGCCAGTTAAGTCTGGGTTGGCTTCGGTGTTACTGCCTCTAATGACTGTAGAATTCAGTCATTCGTCTCAATTTCTGGTGCACTAGCGATGCGCATGACACGTTTCTGACACGCTAACAATGAGCATGACACATTTCTGACACGCTAAGAATGAGCATGACACGTTCTGACACGCTAACAATGAGCATGACACGTTTCTGACACGCTAAGAATGAGCATGACACATTTCTGACAAGATGTCGATGCAGATGACATTTTCTAACACGTTAGCGATGCACCTGACACATTTCTGACACGCTGACGTTGCACATGACACATTTCTGACCCGCTAGTAAGGCACACAACACATTTCTGACGTGTCATAGACATTCGGCAGTGTATGGCGCCCCTGGTCCACGGCCGAACGAAGAATAAAGAACTGAAAAAAAATAAAATCCACCGAGGTTGTGGATCTCGTCACGAATGTTGCAGTCGGGGTCGTTCGTCACCAATACTGGACACACGAACTTCATTATGATAATCAGTGGCTGTAAGCCGCGGCAGCTGGCGTGGAGCTGTTCCCGGGCCAGTCGCCTGACTCCGGCGGCAGGCGTCACTGTCATGAGCCACGAGTGCCACCTCAGCACCTACGGCAAGTAGCCGAGCGAGTTTTCGATGTTATCTGAGAAGAGGAAGGAGTTGTTGGCCTGCATGGAGGAGTATGCGTCGTCTTCTGACTCAGAGGCCGACTGATTGAGGTGGTTGATGAGGTCGGTGGTCTGGTTGAGTTTGAGCTCGGAGAAGAGGGCGGCGATTTCGGCGGTCTTCTTCATGGAGAGGATGGAGGCGGTGTCGCTGTCGTCCCGCTTCTGCCGCTGCGACGCCCCACGGTACACTACCTTCCCGCTGGGGTCCACCGCCGACACCAGAAGGATCTTCTGGTGGGAGGTGTTGGAGCCCCTGGAACCCTGCGATCGGTGAGTGTCCGCGCCGCTGCCCTGGGAACCACAACCACTGCCCTGGGACGACGCCCGTGACCCCCGGGACCCATCGGACCCCAGAGAACCCGACGGGTGTCGGTGTAGCCGTGGCGAGTGGAGGAGATACTCAGTGCTTGCGGCTCTCTGGTGAGGCGGCAGCTGGCGTCGGCCGCTCTCCTGGGTGTTGTAGCTGGACCCATCCGACCGGTGCACGCCAGAGGTCTCTGAATCCGTCGATAGACTGGAAGACATACTCTTCTTCCTTATGACCTCCGGAGGCATGGAAAAGACGGTGCCGGCGGAGCGACTCTTGCTGTGTTCGGTCAGGTAGGAGGGGGAGCTCTTGTGTCGCGTGGCGCTGCTCGAGGAACCGCCGCTGTTGCGTTTCCACGAGGTCGCGTGCGACTCCAGTTCGCTTAGGTTTGAGTGTGACCCGTAACCCTTTTTGTAAGCGACGACGCTCTGCACAGTGGTTTCCGTGGTGTCCGTCTCTGAGTCGAGGTTGATCTCGTACATCTTGAGGCCATTCTTCTTGACACGTTTCAGGGAGCAGTAGCACTTTTCACTCTCGGCGCAACTTTCAGTGTCACAGTCACACGGGGAATCTTCTTTGTGTGCATGCTTGTCGTGCGACTTGGCTGACGAGGAACGCCGGGGGAGGGAGCAGTAACACTTGCTGGAACATTCACTGTCATAGCCACACTCACTGCACGACACATAGCCCTCAGTAGCTCGCGAGGTGTTTCTTCGGGGCATCGGCGTCTTGGGCGCTGCCTTCCTGGCGGTGCCCTCCATCATGTGGCTTAACTCGTTCTCCTTGTTGTCTGCTCGTCTGGTAGCGCTGCTGCTACGTCCCGTCCTCTCATACGTGCAACGGCTCTTGTTGTTATTGACCAGCTTCCTGAGCGGCGACTTGTCCTTCAGGTAGCTGTACTGTAAGCTGGAAGCTCTGGAACCTAAGCGGGAGAAAGAACGCTTGGTTGCCCTAAGGACGGAAGAAATGGTGGAGCCGTCGCTGTCGGAGTCCATTAGGCTCATGAGGGAGGAGCTGCGGCCCCTTGTCTGCTTCCTCATGATAGTTTTGGATCGCTGGTAAATTTCATCCTTGGAGAGTGTGAGAGCCAGCTTGAGCAAGATCTCCCGCTGGTCGGGGTCCATCTCGCTGAAGGACATGCCGCGCGGGTTGATCACCTGCTTCAGCAGTTCGTCAACGCTGTTTAATCCGGTCTTTTGTTTAACGTCGTCCAGCAGGTCCTGGAAATTGTACTTGTTGGTGACGCTCATAAAGGACTTGGAGCGCGGGAGCGCGACTCTAGTGTATACGTCACCAGGGTCTAGCAGGAATCCGCTTAAATGACGATCACTCACGGAGCGCTTGAGACGTCGCTTGCTGGCACGAGTGTCGTCCAGGATGATGTGCGACTGCAGGAGGTCCTCGCTGTTGGCACGCCGAAGCTCCCGGCCGAAACTTGGGGACTCCGGGTGTCGAGAGCGTTTCTTGCGAGGTGGCCTGACGGGTACCATTTCGCTATCGCTCAAGACGTGTCTTTCATCATCGCGGGTGTCGCTGGATGCCTCACTGGGGGAGTCGTTGCGCATATTCTCCAGCAACGCTTGGTAGAGGTTAGCGGCTATCACGATGGCGTCCTCAGAAGACTGGCATACGAAGCCGTGACACTCAAGCACCTTGGGCACTCCCACCTTCCTCATGACGCAGGCAAACATGGGCGGGTGCTGGACCGTCATGATGGCGGGCTCAGGTACCTCCAGCAGGTGGTACAGATTGTACTTGTCTTGTGCCTCTGGGTCACAGATGAGGGGCAGAAATGCATACGTGTAGGCCGCCGACCGCCCGTGTTCCGATGTCTCTCTCCGGATCACCAGTTTCACCGCCGCCCACACCGCGATCGTCGGAAACGGGTTGGTAAACTCGAAGTGACCATCAAGACAATCCGCAGTGCCGTGCGTTACCCTAAGCCCAGCGTCGGTAATCTGTAGGGTTCCTGGCTGGGGCCGCTTACCCCTGGTCACACTGAGGCGGTATTTGTAGTAAAGGTCTCTGAGGGGCGCCTGCAGTACCTCCAGGCTCGTGGCCTTTTCGGCCAGCTGTGCTGCACCAAGGTAATCCACGCGGTACTTCATGGTGGAGAGCGACGTCACCGCTTCGGCCGCCTCCCCTGTACTGACACTGCCGCTCCTGGACCGACTGCTGCTGCGGGTGGTGCTGGCGGGGGGAGGAGTCGGGGGCTGGGGGGATGGGGAGGCTCGGGGCGGGGGCGGTGGCTCGGGGTCTGGAGTCCAAGGAAGCGGTTGAGTCCGATGGGGAAGCGGCGGAGTCCGACGGGGAACAGCTCGGCCTCCCGGAGTCACCAGAGGTTCATTTGTAGCGTCGGCGAAAAGCCTCTCAATTTGCGCCTGGACGGAGGCGCGCACGTCGAGGAAGGCTTGCTGGCGCGCGTTCCTTCCTCCAAACATCCGCTCCAGTTCCTCCTGCACCGGATTGGGCGGTTGGACGGGGTCTGGCCTCGGCACCTCCTGCCTCTGCTTGTCCCTGAAGAGAGAGTCGATGCGCTGCTTGTGGGAGGACAGCGTACTGCTGCCGTCCGAGTACAACGGCTCCTCCATCTGCGACAGCCGGAAGCTGTAGGCTTCTTCCTCGTACTTCACCATAGCTGTGAGAGGTGTGGCGTGGACTGGTGCCCGCGCGATACACGTGTATCAACAGACCTCCTGCGCTACACCATCAGGGTTCACAACCTGCGGGAAACAGATGTATGTTTAGAACACAAGTTCCTGTGGCCGAGCGGTTGGTAAGTGTGATATCCTATATATAGAAGTCAGATACTGTTTCCGGACTTCGACGAGGCTGTAAAAGTAAAATGGTTAAAGGAGGAGGAGGAGTAATGTGTTCTCGCCCGCCAAGGAGTCAACCTTACCTGCGCACATGGAGCGCAGCCCCTAAGCTGTAGTTTCACCAACATTACTATCACTGTTATCATTCATACTATTGTCATCATCACAATCATAGTTATCTCGTCTAGTAGTCACACCCGCCCTCCGGCTGGGTTTGGTTGCTAGTTTTTGCGGATGACTACGGAGCCTTTGGTCCAAAAATGGCCTTTGGCCTTTGCATACTATTGAATTCCTAAAAGGGAATTTCTGTGGCTAATGAGCCATTAGAATGTTTTTTTTATTGTCTCAACTATCTTAAAGAAGTCACGGCAGTAACTCCTTACAAACACAGTCATTAATGATGCTGTGCTTCTTGTCTTTGGTCGACCAATTACTGTAAAATATGGCAATGTAAAGATGATTAATTCTCAAGCTGAAACTGAAATGCATTATGAATACTGAAATACAGCATGAATAATACGTATGCATGTGCATGACCAAAACTCCTAACTCAGCCACTACTGCTGGGAGAGGTACCAAGTTCATAACTAGAAAGCTAAAGTAAATTAATTTGAAGTGTATAATACGAAAAATACGAAGCTGTATAACACAGAATGCACCTAAAACGTTCGCTCATCTGGAATAAGTCTCTTCATCTTTTATATACTCGCTCAACATTTGTGTCCATCGCGTCAACGGCTGCTGACGTCCAGGTTTAAAGGCTTATAAAAAACTGACGTTGACACAGTACTGAGGCTGACATAGCATCAGTCCTACGTTTTCTTTACGAGAAAGCATATTATAACTTAGGTCTAATATGCGTTTTGAATACTTAGCTAAACATCTTTTTAACGGGATATTTTGATCTTAGTAATGTGAAAGGGTTCCATCTTAACAGTTTTCCTGAAGATGTGTTGTGGCGATGGCCTGGGTACAAGTCCCTCTCACACAATGACTCGCGCATCTCGTTTTCTGTTAAATCATATTCATATCGAGGTCTTGCATTCGAACCCAACCACACCACTTCACGTTGACCAGGGAAGATCCTCATCACCCATTTCTCAGACCAACTCTGGAGCTTGCCTATGTCTCCTTGTACTGTGATGCAGTCCTTTCTTGTCCCCTTACCTCTCTCACCGCCTAAGTGTCAACCGCAAACATACTAAAGTAGGAGTTTAACCCTTCTAGCTCGTCGTCCCAAAAAGAGAAGAAGAGCAACAGTTCTTAACATCGAGCTCTGCGACACCCAGCTCCAGAAAGGCTGGAGACTTGTGTCCTGTGTCGTCTTGTACCAAATTTCGGGTTGTTGATGGAACCTGATCCTTTTTGGCTGACTGAAAACCAAGCTTTATTCTTTCTTTTTTTTTTCTAAGTCTTCTATCCCCGTGTGTAACAATGTAATTACCTATTTGTACCGAAAGGGGAGGGAGTTTTACACTCGTGGTGCCCCATCTCTTATGTTAGACTCGTGAGGCCCCATCTCTTTAGACTCGTGGGGCCCCATCTCTTTAGACTCGTGGGGCCCCATCTATGTTACACTCGTGGGGCCCCATCTCTTATGTTACACTCGTGGGGGCCCCATCTCTTACGTTACACTCGTGGGGGCCCCATCTCTTACATTACACTCGTGGGGCCCTATCTCTTGTATATGTATGTTTACGTAGGACTACATTCATCGCTCATCAAATCACCTAAATGATGGGTCGTGGAGAGCGCGGCTGACGAAGGTTGTTGCTCTGTGACGAACATTTCCATCAGCGAGTCCGTGTCCAGCATTCATGACTGCCAGACAACAAGAGCCTGGCAGAGGAAATAGTGTTACCAAGTCAAGCCAAGAGTGTGACTGAGACAAAAGACCCAGTGTAGCGTGGCGTGCTTGAGAGAGGGCCAACAATAATACTTGTGGCAGCACTGTCTGTGTGGAGCTCCTCCTCCTCCTCCTCCATCCATCCAGACCACCTCACTGGCCACCTGTCGCTGTGTGGGTCAGTAACTCCTCCACCACAGCAGCACCAGGTGGCCGGCTGGGTGGTGCAGCTGGGTCAAACAGGTGTACAGTATAGGTGGTGGTGGTGTAGGTGGGTGATATGTGGTGTAGGTGGGTGATGTGGTGGTGTAAGTGGGTTATAGGGTAATACAACAATAACAACAATAAGGATCATGATAAATAATAATAATAATAATAATAATAATAATAATAATAATAATAATAATAATCATCATCATCATCATCATCATCATCATAATAATAGTAATAATGATAATGATAACAATAATAATAATAATAGCCAAGTCAATTAACTACAGCCAAAGGCTGCAGATATACAGACAAAAGACAATCAATACAAACTGGAACTATAAAAAGGCGAGAGTGAGGAAAGACGAAATGTTAGTCTCTTAAACACCGCTAGGGTTACGGTCTTGTGATATTGATGATGTTCGCAATGACTGGGTTGAGGCTATTCTGGTAGGAGTCTGTACGAGCTCGGATGCACCGAACTGTAACGACTGGACGAGGAGTTTAAGGCGGCAAGAGGTACAGCAGCTTGTCCACGAACTGCCACGATGATATCCAGGTGTTGGTTGGAGAGAGCCCGGAGAATCAGGTGGTGTAGGAGGGACTACGAATGACTTGCATGACCTTTTCTGCGCCTTTTGAAGTGATCCTCTGTTGTGTGGTGGATAGGGAGGTAGACCATGTCGGAGAGGCATAGGCGGATTGAGGAGAGGGAGTGAAGGGGGCGTAAATGTTCTTGGGGTTTAGGAGTAGCGAGTCCAAGTGGAGGATTTGGTGATGTGACTGACGTGTTCCTTCCAGTTTAGTTTATCGACTCGGAGGTACACCGAGAAACACACTGTACTGGTGGGTAACATCGTGATGTAGATGGAGTGTGGTGATGGTGTAGGTGGGTGCAAGTGGATGGGGGATGGTGTAGGTGCGTCCATCGTGATGTAGGCAGGGGGACTTGTTGGTATGCGCGGGCAA
>JAUTXX010518277.1:0-11563 GCA_032273605.1 Panulirus laevicauda | reverse complement strand
ATATATACACATGTACATAATTCATACTGTCTGCCCTTATTCATTCCCATTGCCACCCCGCCACACATGAAATGACAACCCCCTCCCCCCGCATGTGCGCGAGGCAGCACTAGGAAAAGACAACAAAGTACAACTTTTCTATGAATGCTATCAACTCACATTACTGCAATATCTTGAACTGTTTATGGGAACACTATGATATAAAAAAGCCAAACTAACTATAATTTTGCTTGTAGATGAATGATCAACAGTTAAAATTCATTTATGATTGATGTACTGGCCCAAGACACTGAAGACTTATTGTGTGATAACTATTTGTGTCCTCATGTTGCCCTGTCTTCTTAACTTTGTTTATGTGTATTCTGGAATATTGTACTATGGAAAAATATGAATGTAACCTAAAACTGCATGTCTTATCAGTGATGTAATTCTTATTAACATCAGTCAATAAAGAATAAAAACCTCACACCATTTCCTTAACCTACACCACTTCAATGAAACCTGTGAACTCACACTACTGCAATATCTTGAACTGTTTATGGAAAGATTATGAAACAGAAAAGCCAAGCCAAACTAACTATAATTTTGCTTGTATATGAATGATGAACAATGAAAAGTTTACTAATTACCTCATCAAATTGATTTATAACAATACAATGACTGACATATTAGTCTAAAATATAGAATATAGAAGACTTATCATGTGATTACAATCATGTGTGGGGGAGAGAGTTTTACACTCATGTTGCCCCATCTTCTTTTCTTAACCTTGTTTATGTGTATTTTGGAATATTATACTATGGAATAGCTTAAAATTATTTTAAACTGATAGTATTCTATAACATTGCAGAAATAGAATTTGCTATTAGGAAAAACGTATACTAATTGTAATTATTCAATCGGTGAGTATAACAAAACCAATTCAGCTAATAAATTTAGCAATGGAAATAAAGAAACTTTGGGGAAACTTCAGAACAAAATCATAAAAATTAAGTGAGTCTGTAGGCATAAATTGGGAAGTAAGTTTGAATGGAGAAAAATTGGAGGAAATGAAGTGTTTTAGATATTTGGGAGTGTACTTAGCAGTAGGTGGAACCATGGAAGTGGAAATGAGTCACAGGGTGGGGGAGGAAGCAAAGGTTCTGGGAGCGATGAAGAATGTGTGGAAGGAGAGAACATTATCACAGAGAGCAAAAAGGGGTATGTCTGAAGGAATAGTAATTCAAATAATGTTACATGGTTGTGAGGCATGGGCTATAGATACGGGTGTACCGAGGAGGGTGGATGTGTTGGAAATGAAATGTTTGGGGACAATACGTGGTGTGAGGTGGTTTGATCGAGTAAGTAATGAAAGGGTAAGAGAAATGTGTGGAAATAAAAAGAGTGTGGTTGAGAGAAGGGGGCCAAGTGGGGATATTTCCTCTAAGGATTAGTCCTCTGCTCTTAAGGCTACCTTGCTAATGTGGGAAACAATGAATATGTATGAAAAAAAGTCTATTCACCATAACTTTAAAAGATATGAACTCTTCTTGTATGACATCTGTTGGGAGAAAAATTCCTATACGTAACAATAAACATCTATATATTACCATCTCTAAGACTTCATCCTTGTATTTTGGTTTTCTTTCATACTCATCATCTTCTTCATCATCATCTTCACTCTCATCCTCTTCATCTTCATCAGAATATTCCTCCTCATCGGAATATTCATCTTCATCAGACTCATCATCCTCTCCATCAGGAGGTGGAGTAAATCTCTTTAGTGGACGAGGACCTGATGGAGGTGATAAAATGACATCATCTTAAGAAGGGAAATATCTGCATATCAGGTAGGGTTAACTTTTATGAGTTCCTTTAAATCTTCATTGTGAGATTTTGTAGGCTGACTTTATATTTCTTGATTACAATCTATTAGCTCATGCAGAAAGATAAGCAAGTCCCAAATATTTAGATAACATATATGATAATGGACTGAAACAGACAATCTCTTGAATATAATCTTAACTTTCTACAGGTGGTTAGTCAGCCAGTTTCTTCAAGGGATGTTCCAGTAAAAAAACTAAACTGAGAACAGATAATCCATAATGAGCTCTGAATTGGTATAAGCAGTCTCAAGTTGTCAATAGAAAAAAAAAAATGCAACAAGTACCTCTGTCATCCTCCTCAGTCTGCATTTCCATTTTCCGGAACATAGCTAGCACATTACGTGTGCTTCGGCAGTCCACCTCATCTTGATAATTGTCTGTACAACGAATTAGGTTGGGATCCCGTCCTAACTCTTGTTCCGCAACATCAATGCCCTAAAAGTGGTGTCAATGCCATCTTAAATTCTTGTTTTTTTTATGGACAAAAAAAAATTAATAAAGGTATTTGGAACAGTTTTAGGATATTATGGGGTCAAGTGAAGACTCTGTGATGACTCGAATCATCTCTTGCATGGTTAGCCTGAACTGACAGACAGGTAGTGAAATTAATAAAGGAAAAGTTAGCATGGGTGTTCTATCATCAAGACATAACATTCTGAAAATAGAGAAAAAAAATTGCTGTATATGAATTAAACTGGAAGGAAAATTAATATATTAATGAGGTTAATTATTATTAGTTCACCAACAATAGGCATGTTAGAATAAAAAACAATAATAACAACACTAACATTTTCCAACAGTCTTTAGCAAAAAGAGAACCAATATAGTGATACTATTCTTTGACTGGGCAGAAAAAACTGAACCTGATGAAACTAAACACTAATATCACCTTTAAGATCAGAAAGAACTATGTTGGTCAACACATTCTGAAATACAATAAGATAATTGCTAATCAAAAGTTCTATAACTTGTCTTAAGAATCTAGGATACTGGAAACTAAATGACAAGATTTACAATACTGTTTGTTTATGATAAGACACTCTTAAAATTTAGGGAACAAAATCTTATATCTACAACACAAGCAAGAAAATAAGTTAATAAGTTATGAGAGATGTGATGATCAATGAAGATGTTGGATTAGGAACTGTAAGGCCAACTAGATGCTCTATAGAAAAAGCTCCCAGAAATTGGATAAAAAAAATCATTTAAAGGGATACACTACCAGAGATTATACAATAGAAACCATGCAGAGGTGGTATGCAAAACAAGAATCACAGAGGGGAGAGGAATTACAGGAGGATGCAAAAAAGCTGAGCCAAAGGGTGGATAAATGAAATGATGGAAGGGCAATTTACGGGACCAAAAGTGGGGAATGTATGCAATGATGAAGAAAAGAGTACCAATGCAAAAAAAATATAGAATACAGAAAATTTAAAATAAGGGATGAGAATAAGCTGTAAATGTACAGAAAATTGTGTGAAAACCTACACTAATACTGGATGAGCAGATGGTCATTTCCAAGGCTACCTTAAGACTACTACAAAGAGGGGCTGCCTTGATGAATTCCCTCCAGGGAATAATCTCAAACTACTCTAGGCAAACTTGTACACAGCAAGAGGCAAAAATCATTTACCCCTCCACCCTGGTCTAAGTAAGCAATTAGCTTAACAACAACTATGAGGTCACCCATCAATCAAGTAAGTTTGGTTTGAGGAATGACAGGCTTTTTAGAACTGGCCATCCATACTTACTATGTAAACCGCAAAGATATGAACAAAAGCCTAAACCTATAAAAATCAAAACTTATCAGGATGGATTTCACCAAAATATACAAGTTTCATGATGATCAGGTCAGGAATAAAGAAATACCACATAACAGCATAAGATGGAAAGAAAAATTGTATTTTTCCTTCTGTCAATCAACAAGTAATCTGCATGCTAAACAATTCTCATGTAGAGTTATGGCAAAAGTCTGAGTTATGTCAACACCCAAGTCCCTGTCTCAAAGTTCTCAGAAATTCATTTCAGGCAAGATTAAAATCATAACTAGAACTCCTTTCACTGCATTCCGGCTTCACTTTGCTTATGGTCAGGATGAATTTTTTCAACTAAGTCTAACCTCAGAGACAGTTAAGTCCTTTGTAGAACTTTGTAATCACAGTAATGTCTTAATTTTCTAATGCCAGCATCTTCTACAAACACATTCAATTGAGATTTCAGTCCTTCTGGCTAGAAATTCACTGCATACAGAAAAACAATAATGGCAACCTCCATAAACTGCACAGTAAGATACCATCATTATTCCCACACTGTTTGATAATCACTGGATGAATACAATCATCCTTTGTTCTCCTTTATTAAGATTACTTCCAATGATGAAGTCCCCTCTAAGGCCTACTTCATATCAAATGCCCTCTGGCAATCCGAAAACATATAATCCAGCCACCCATCTAGATCAACACTTTCTTAAAAAAAAAAAATAGATGTTACCCATGCTGCTTCTCACTCGACTTGCAAGCAATCATCTATTTTGTCTCTGATTACCTTTACCAACATTCATGCATATCACAGATACTAGCTTGTTCAAAGCAATTTTCCTATTTCTATAATCAAAATATGCACATTAATTTTTTGACTCTCCACCGGCACTGATAATATTCCATCAACTTCTTTCAACATAATTTCATGTAGTTTGCCCGATGTTCTGCACACTCCTTTAGTGCCAAATGGAGGGATTACATTAGATCCAAGTGCTTCATATACATCGATATCCTTCCTTACTGTAACCTAATCATTTCTCCCCAAAGAATCAATAAACTTCTCATGGTCATTTCTCCATCAGTGTTTACTAGCGTGGCAAATGCCATACTCAGTTGTAAGCTGTCCATGTGCAACTACTACCTACTAACAACAAAGAACTTTATCATTTTATCTATTCCTTTCTTTTACCATTCTATTCCCTAATGTTTGCTATGTTCTTTCTTTTTGGGCACGGACCCATATAGGTTTGAGAACATGATATCTTTCCTCAAAATCATTGAAACCTCTCAACAGCCAGAAAGTTGGTGACCCTTTTCCTCATTCAAAATGATTCCAGCATTCATTTACTGGGTCTGCCTGCTCTGAAGGGAAACATGACTGTTTTCCTTTGAGGGGTATGGGGTATCAGTGTCCAACAAGTAGGGCATGGTCTTGTCATTACCGAACAATTATAAAGATGTTAACTTTTCAGACATTCGTAACAATAATCAGCATTCAAAATTTAAAAATTAGTCCATTCTCATATAAAACTACCCAACAATGTATTTACCAACTCAAAAATTGCCTAATAAGAGTCCTGTTTTTGATATTGGGGGATTACTCTCCTCCTCCCTGAGCATTTTTGCCCATGTACCTGCCCAAATGCAAAACTAATTTCAAGATACTCTAATTCAATAGGGTCTGACAAATAAATACTCCACGAGTACCAGCAGGCCCACAAACCCGTAGCCATTTTCATTACATAATCACCTATTCTTGGCTCTTCTGTGACTGGTTTTAACCACGTCAAGCATTCTTCAAAGTGTATCTATACCTGTTCCATGCACGTTTCTTTCTTCTCCTAGCAGTATGCACAATAGCCATTTAAGTTTCTTGGTTGGGTTGCCATATATTTTTGCATATCTTTTTCATGTATGTTCCAGGGCATTCTAGAAGACTTAACAACTTGGTATCTTCCTTGCTGAGAGTCAGAGGAAAGGAGAAAGAATAATAAAAGTAAGGAGGGAGAAATCAGACACTTGACTGATCAACTATGAGTTACCAGGGTGGTTTCCACTGAATTTCAAAAGGGAAATTATCCAGGTAGTCCTCTCCTTTGATGATCTTAAGGAGCCTTGGAAATTGCTATTAATTTTACAAGGAAAAAACACAAAAATGGAATATTAAGATCAAGAAGCAAAGAATGGAAGGGATTTTTAAGAACAAAATGTAGATGGTACATAAAGAAGCAAGAGATATGATAAAAAAAAGTTAAAATATTTCTATATACTATTTTTAACTCCCATCTCATTTACTATGATGGATCAAACAATATAATACATATTCTTCAACAAAGGCCAGCATGCTGGAGTAGAAAATCTATTTGAGCGTGGTAAAAAAAGAAAATATATCTATCTATGGATCATGCTTTCTCATACACTATTTATCAAAATATTTCTTTTTCCAAAAGATCTCTTCAAACTAGTTAATTAGCTTCATAACTAATGTTAGGTCCTATAATGAATAAGTTGATGTTGGTTATCAACGGATGCACAGTTACTATGGATATGTTTTTCCTCAAATGACAATTATTTTCTTTGGACACATGGGGTTGGTAAAATCCTCTCATCCTGCACTATCCTTCATTCCATGATATTCTTTGTATTTCATTGTTTCACCTTAATTTCATCTTTTTTCCATCTTTACCTATTTCCCTACTCCTAATTTTCTTTTAAAGTATAATTGCAGAGGAAGCCCTTTCTCATATCACATTTCATAGTACTCTACCTTAGTAGTGGCTGTCCACTTATTTTGATGCCAAGATGCAGATTTCTTATAAAAGACTCGATTACAACCATGGGTATTTGATACTTGAGGGTATTAAAAGATTCCATGTTCCATAATGCTCTAAATGCAATAGAGAGGCAAAAAAGCATTGCAAAAACATAAATGTCAGTTTTCAACTCAAAATTTTCTAATCCTTTTTCTATGCTATGAAATCATCCTGTATTGTGAAAATAAAATGTATGACAAAACCTAATCAGAGCTGTAAACTTACCACTTTACTACAGTGCATCCTATGTTAACCAGACTCTAGTTTAATAACTGGCAGTTGATAAGTCATAGTTATCTATGTAAGTTTTAAATGTTTCAGTATTTGTAAATCAATGGGTAAATGAAAAATCATGTAATGAAGTGCTATCATAAACATGCAGGCTAAAGTCCAACACAGAAAACCTTACTTAAAATCCCTCATTCCTTTTAAATGTATAGAGTTATCACTTTTTTCTTTCAATCATAACAAAGGTTCACTGCAATAGTCCTGTTGTAATACCAATCACCTCCTGTCTCCAATTACTTGATTAGGTGAATGTACAGGATAACATACTTGACTTTCTAAGAATTGCAACATAAAAGACTCACACTACTTTCCTATTATTTCAGAGATGAGAGAGATAATAAACTTAAAAATTACATCACCAAAGCACAACTTAGTATGCTCTCAGAGAATCCTATCCTTTATTTAGAGGTGGTTCTTATGAAATGGTGAGACTGTAACATGGATGAATATTGTTCACTACCCGATTTAGGATCTTTCATGAGACAACTGTCAATGGCTGATATAATTATTCTTAAAACTATTCTCATGAACATGAAAATCATCATGAAAATTCAGACTCTTAACCAGAATATAAAGACTTGCAAAAGAATTTTGTGTAAGCAATTGGTATGAGTTTTTTTTCTCTAGAAATTTGTGTACAAGGCAGGGGCACAGTCAGAGGGTAAGTTGTGCATAAGTTCTGAATTGATAAATAGCATTAGAAATCTCACTTAGTCTACATTACAAACTTAGTAGCGCTAACTCTAACTTTACACAAATTCATCAAGACAAACACAAAGTAACATGCAGGCACGGTGTACTAAATATATATATACAGAGGAGCTAAACCCATAAACTCTCCTCATAATCGTATTACCCTCCACACCGCCACCATTACCAACCAACCACCACGCCTGGCTGGATGGAAGTCTTCCAACACCTTTACACTGAATCCAGTCTGCCCACACACACACACACACACACACACACACACACACACACACACACACGTGAGTCAGGGCCTCGCCACACAGGTGTCGTACACCCACATGTGTACAACACATTCGGGATGAACACAACTCTACCTCCAGTATTTACGTGGTGGCAGGTGTTGTTCTGCTGCGACTCGAGGTGTTCCATGTTGGATGTTGTCAACACTTGTGATGTTTCACTCTGAACACAAACAGTAGATTATATACCGGAAATATTTCTCATTTAGTCTCGACCCATTCTTTTTTGTTGTGCTTTTACTTTTGTTGTTTTTCGATTATGACAAATCTCCCTCAGTACCTGCTACACCCTTCCCAGTACCAGCTACCAGCTCCCAAATCTCTCTCAGTACCAGCTACCACAACCCTCTCATAACCAGCTACCGGCTACCAGCCCTGCCTCACATGCCTCCCTCACAACCTATCATTCCCGCGAGACACTTGAGCAAAACAGTGACCGCAAGTTGCATACCAGAAAGCTTTTTAGGGGAGGAGGTCACAAAGGTCACCTCCTGGGAGCACCCACGTCCCCTCCGCTCTTAGAATATAAAGCCAAAAGTCCATTGAAAAGGTCAAAATACCGGAGGGACACAGTACTTCAGCTCCCGTAGGCCGAGATGATTCCCCCGATGAAAGGATCCACTACGAATTTTACGGCTAAAGTAATTGTACCAAAGATGAGAAGTTTGAAATATTTCCGCGGAAGAGTACGAAGGCGCCCTGAACAACAAGGCTATAAATTCTTCGGGGTGCAAGGCTGGCTTGGGGGGAAAATGGATAGAAGAATGGATGGCCGGGAAGATGGATGATCGGAATAGATAGATGGATAGATTCTTGAGATGAAAGATTGTTGCATATCCGAGTCGCGCGGGAATACTCAGGTTGTTGAAGACGTTATTCATGATTCCTGACGACCTCCTTCTTCTGTAGTCTCAGGGTCTTTGACACCATTATGGTCTTCGATCTCTCTTCATATTCTCCTCTCCTCTTCGGTATGTCTTCAACGCCGAGTTCTCCAGGCCAAAAGAAGAGGTTGTCTTCGCGAGGCTTACCCTTGAGTGGGACGAAGTCCTCAAGTGGAAATGTGGTCGAAGAACTGATCAACTATGGCCACCAACTCGTGTCTTGTCTGAATAATGATATGTAATTGGGGTATGGTGTTACTCTTGGTGCGACCATATCATCCTCAAGTAGACGTCTCACCAATACATTGGAAATCACCACCTAGGATTATTAACCTGCAACGCTAACTGAACATCTACAGCTGCAGGGATCATTGAGCTCCTCATACACTGGTTTTAAAGGTGGCAAGTGAAACTGCGGATCAGGAATCGCAAAGTTTAACTCACCGGCATTAAGAACGTGAAGGCAAGGTACACTGTGAAGTATGTTGGGCTACAAAATGGTAAAATGAGGGGAAAAAAATGACGAAGATATTAAGATCATGTTACTCTCAGCTGAGCATTTCACCAGGCACACAGAGCACCGCCGTAGGATTTAGGAATATGCTTAGGTTTTCTTCATGATGGTACAACAGCAGGAGGAGGAGGAGGCTGGATGCTGGGCATGGCTGAGATAAGACTGATAAGGTTATGGTGTTGGTGATGGGGGGGATCGCTAGTGGGAGTGTGTGATCCAGTGGGGGCATTGGCACTGGGGACTTCGTAGGGGTAGAAGAAGATATGGAAGGGAGGTGTGGTTTACCTTGAGTAGGGGAGGAAGCGTATGGCATTTAGTTAAGTCAGTAGCGGCAGGGAGAGCAGTAACAGTGGTAGGGGAAGTAGCTGCAAGGGTTGGGGAAGTAGTGGCAGGGGTAAGGGAGCTGTAGTAGGGATGGGGGAAGCAGTATCACTGAAAGTACCAACAGTGACAGGGGTAGGATAGGGGGAGCAGATAACAGGGAGGGTAACACAGGCAGGGGTAGCGAGGGAGTAGTATTAGACACGAGATAAGGTATCAGGGAACGGCCTAGGGTAAGACAGGAGAGTGGGTGCATGATGACGACGTAGCCTTGGATTTCTCTATGGATTTGTCGCTTCTTTTCCCTCGCTCGTAAACTCGTGGACCATTAACTCCAAACTCGCCCACTTCTCCAGGGATACATCAAGTTACTCGGTGATCCCACCCCCCCAGGCCAGAGTAGGCGTTTGAGCATGAGTTCCAGTTATGAGAAGCCAATGGTAATATTAGTCTCACAGAAATATTCAAGGCCGTTATTCACTGCATATCGTAATGCAAAGATGGAAAGAAAAAGAAATACTCCTTTGTGTGAGCTGTTCATCTTTTATTCCGTTGATCACCAGTGTTCCCAGACCCTCGGAAATACTCCATTATCGTATTAATCTTTCGTTTGATTACCAGTAGTCTCCTGGTGCGTGGTACTTGGTCGAGGTTCGTCCAGGTTGTTCAGTCATAGGTTCGTTCGTGGTCGCCACCGTCTTGAGACCAGAGTCTGCTGGACCGGACCAGGAATCGATCTCTTTTTCTTTCTTTCTTTCGCTCTTGATCCAGGAGACTGCAGCATCCTGGGCCGGTGTGAAGAGGTTGGCAGGCACGTCGAAGGCGAGGTGACCAGAGGGTTGGGGGAGAAGGGCAGGTGCGAGACAGGCGACAAGACTCGAAAAGTAAAAAGATATATTTCTACACCTCCCCCGGAGATAGTGGGAAGAGAATGCCGCCCACGTTATCCCTTGTGTGTCTTTAGAAGGCGACTAGGAGGGAAGGGAGCGGGAGGCTGATGATCCTCCCCTCCTGTATTAGTGTCCCTAAAGAAGGAAGAGAGGAAGGAGCCAAGCGAGGATATTTTTTGCCCTGTTGGGCCTCATTCAATCTGTTCGTGGCGCTACTTCGCTCACGCGGGAAATAGCGGACTCGTCGGTGAAGAAAGATGTTGGACGGTGGCCGTGAATCTTGACACATGATAGTATAATGTTCATTTGATCCTCTTTAATACTAATCGACTGCTGTTACCTTCCTGACTTGACTGGTGCGCTGGGCAGGATATATGACGGGCCAGACCTGGCCACACCCCCGTACGTCACTTGGCCAGGCTGGAGGCGGGTCTCCGCGCGAGGTTCAAGCCTGCGCTAACACTCCGAAGTTTATTTTTCACTAGACTGAGGCGCTGGTGAGGTAGGTGACATCGACCTGCTTCCCATACGAACTGGTCCGTAATTGTAAACTAAAATTATCGTAAGAGCTCAAGTACATGGCAGTAGGTTATATGGGGAAGATGTAGTGCACGTGAAATATTGTGTTACACAGAAGAGGAGAGTTGGGAGGTTGGTTGACCACTGTGGAAAGTAGTCTTGCTCCAGTGGAAACAGGTCATGCACGAAGGTAAACTTGCCAGGCACAGGTCAGTTACAATAGTAAACTTCCAAGGAACAGGTTATTAACAAAACTGAGCTTGACAGCAACGACTCATTAACATAATTGAGCTTGACAGCAACAGGTTATTAACAAAATTGAGCTTGACAGCAACAGGTCATTAACACAAATGAGCTTGACAGCAACATGTTATTAACAAAATTGAGCTTGACAGCAACAGGTTATTAACATAATTGAGTTTGACAGCAACAGGTTATTAACAAAATTGAGCTTGACAGCAACAGGTCATTGACATAAATGAGCTTGACAGCAACAAGCCAGTAACAAAGATAAGCTTACCAGATACAGGTCAGTTACGGAAATAGACTGGATAGAAACAGGTTAGTGACAGAAATAAACTGGTTAGAATCATGTCAGTCAGTGGCCAAAAAAAAGAATAAATTTGACGGAAACTGATCAGTTTTAGATATAAACTTACCAGAAACAGGTCGTTGATAGAAATCACCTTCCCTGAGGCAGACCACTTAGTTGAGCCTCAC
>JAUTXX010518266.1:0-11563 GCA_032273605.1 Panulirus laevicauda | reverse complement strand
ACAGTTGTGATCTGATACACAGTTGTGGTTCCGACACACAGTTATGACTCGAGTACATAGTTGTGACTCTCATAAAAGTTGTGACTCCGGTACATAGTTGTAACTCCGGCACATATTTGTAACTCAAGTACATAGTTGTGGCTCTGATAAACAGTTTTGGCTCCGGCACACAGTTATGACTCCAGCACACAATTGTGACTCTCATACACAGTTGTAACTCCGGTACACAGTTGTAATTTCATGCAGCGTTGTACCTCCGGTACACAGTTGTAATCTCATGCAGCGTTGTACCTCCGGTACAGAGTTATGACTCTGATGCACAGTTGTTACTTCGTTATATAGCCGTGACACCGGTATTCATTTTTGACTCTGGTACACGGTTGTAACTCATATACATAGCTATGACTCGGATACAGAATTATGACTCCGGTACACAGTTGTGACTCCGGTACACATTTGTGACTCCGGTATAGATTTGTGACTCTGGAATACAGTTGTGACTCCAGTACAAAATTGTGACTAAGGTAGACAGTTGTGACTCGTGTACACAGTTGTGATTCCGGTACACAGTTGTGACTCTGATATACTGTTGTCTTTCTGGTACACAGTTGTGACTCCGGTACAGAATTGTAACTCCGGTATACAATTGTGACTCTGGTACCCAGTTGTGACTCCGGTACACGGTTTTGACTCCGGTACACATTTGTGACTTTGGTACACAGTTGTGACTCTGATATAGAGTTGTGACTCTGGTACAGAGTTGTGACTCCGGTACACAATTGTGATTTAGGTACACAGTTGTGACTCTGGCACACAGTTGTGACTCCCATAAACAGTTGTGACTAAAGTACACAGTTTTGACTCCGGTACGCAATTGTGACTTTGGTACACAACTGTGACTCCGGTACACAGTAATGAATCTGGTACACAGTTGTAACACCGATACAGAGTTGTGACTCTGATATACAGTTGTGAGTGTGGTATACAGTTGTGACTCCAGCACACAGGTTTGACACCGGTACACAGTTGTAACTCCGCTATAGAGTTGTGACTCTGATACACAGTTGTTTGTCCGGAACATAGTTGTTACTGCAGTACGCAATTGTGACTGATACACAGTTGTGACTCCGATACACAGTTGTATCTCCAGTATGCAGTTGTAACTCTGATACGCAGTTGTGTCTCCGGTATATGATATTGACTCCGGTATACCGTTGTGACTCCGGTATACATTTGTGATCCTGGAATAAATATTTGACTCCGGTACACAGTTGTGACTCTAATACACAGTTATGGCTCCGGTACACGGTTGTGGCTCCGGTATACAGTTGTGACACCGGCACACAGTTGTGACTCCCGCATACAGTTGTGACTCCGGTACACTGTTTTGATTCCGGTACAGAGTTGTGACTCCGGTGAATAGTTGTGACTCCAGTATACAGTTGTGACTTTGGTACACAGTTTGACTTCTGCATATAGTTGTAACTCCGGTACACAGTTTGACTTCTGCACATAGGTTAACTCCGGTACACAGTTGTGACTCAGGTATACAATTGTAACCCTGATACCCAGTTTTGATTCAGGTACACGGTTGTAACTCCGGTACACATTTGTGACTCATTATACAATTGCAACCCTAACACCCACGTTTGATTTAGGTACACGGTTGTGACTTCGGTACACATTTGTGACTCCGGTACACAGTTGTGACTCCGTTATACAGCTGTTACTCTGATACACAGTTGTGCCTCCAGTACACAGTTGTGACTCCGGTACACAATTCTAACTCCGGTGCACATTTATAACTCAAGTTCACAGTTGTGACTCTGATACACAGTTTTGGCTCCGACACACAGTTATGACTCGAGTACAGAGTTGTGACTCGCATACAAAGCTGTGAATCCGTACACAGTTGTAACTCCGGTACACACTTGTAACTCAAGTACATAGTTGTGACTCTGATAAACAGTTGTGGCTCCGGCACACAGTTATAATTCCAGTACATAGTTGTGACTCTCATACACAGTTGTGACTCCGGTACACAGTTATAATCTCATACACATTTGTACCTCCGGTACACAGTTATGACTCTGATACAGAGTTGTGACTTCGTTATATAGTTGTGACACCGGTATTCATTTATGACTCTGGTACACAGTTGTAACTCATATATACATTTGTGACTCGGATACTGAATTGTGACTCCGGCATACAGTTGTGACTTTGGTACACAGTTGTGACTCCGGTATACATTTGTGACTCTGGAATACAGTTGTGACTCCGGCACACATTTGTGATTCCGGCACACAGTTGTCACTCCGGTATATAGTTGTGCCTCGAGTACACTTGTGATTCCGGCACACACTTGTGACTCTGATACACAATCATAACTCAGGTACAGAGTTGTGACTCTGATACACAGTTGTGACTCCAGTACACAGTTGTGACTCCGGTATACAAATGTGACTCCGGTACATAGTTGTGACTCCGGTGCACAGTTGTGACTCCAGTATACAGTTGTGACGCTGGTACGCATGTCACTCCGGCAAACACTTGTGACTCTGGCACACAGTTGTGACTCTGATATACATTTGTGACTCTGGTATACAGTTGTAACTCCGGTTCACAGTTGTGACCCTGACACACAGTTATGTCTCCGGCACACAGTTGTGACTCCGTTACACAGTTATGACTCGGGTATACAGTTGTGAGTCTGGCACACAGTTGTGACTCCGGTACACAGTTGTGATTCCGGTACACAGTTGTGACTCCGGTACACAGTTTTGACTCCAGTATACAGTTGTGACTTTGGTACAAAGTTTGACTTCTGCACATAGTTGTAACTCCGGTACACAGCTGTGACTCAATAATACAATTTTAACCCTGATACCCAGTTGTGATGCAGGTACACGGTTATTACTTCGGCACACATTTATGACTCCGGTTCACAGTTGTGACTCCGGTATACAGATGTTACTCTAATACAGAATTGTGACTCTGGTACACAGTTGTGACTCCGGTACACAGTTGTAGCTCCGGTACACATTTGTAACTCAAGTGCACAGTTGTGACTGATAGACAGTTGTGGCTCCGGCACACAGTTATCACTCCAGTACAGAATTGTGACTCTCATACACAGTTGTGACTCTGATACACAGTTCTGCCTCCGGTACACAGTTCTGACTCCGGTGCACAGTTGTAATCACATACAGAGTTGTACCTCCGGTACACAGTTTGACTCTGATACACAGTTGTGACTCCGGTACACAGTTGTGACTCCCGTACACAGTTGTGACTCCGGTACACAGTTGTGATTCCGATACACAGTTGTGACTCCGGTACACAGTTGTGACTCCAGTATTCTGTTGTGACTTTGGTACACAGTTTGACTTCGGCAAATAGTTGTAACTCCGTTACACAGTTGTGACTCAAGTATACAATTGTAACCCTGATACCCAGTTTTGATTCAAGTACACGGTTGTAACTTCGGTACACATTTGTGACTTCGGTACACAGGTGTGACTCCGGTATACAGATATTACTCTAACACAGAGTTGGGACTCCGGTACACAGTTGTGACTCCGGTACACAGTTGTAGCGCCGGTACACATTTGTAACTCAAGTACACAGTTGTGACTGATACACAGTTGTTGCTCCGGCACACAGTTATCACTTCAGTACACAGCTGTAACTCTCTTACACAGTTGTGACTCCAGTACACAGCTCTGACTCCGGTACACAGTTGTGACTTCGGTACACAGTTGTAATCACATACAGAGTTGTACCTCCGGTACACAGTTTGACTCTGATAAACAGTTGTGACTCCCGTACACAGTTGTGACTCTGGTACACAGTTGTGACTCCGGTATACAGTTGTGACTTTGGTACACAGCTGTGACTCCGGTACACAGTTGTGACTCAGGTAAACTTTTGTGACTCCGGTAAACTTCTGTGACTCTGGTACACAGTAGTGAGTCCTGTTCACAGTTGTAACTCCGGTACACAGTTGCGATTCTGATACACAGTTGTGGCTCCGGCACACAGTTATGACTCCAGTACACAGTTGCGACTGCGGCACACAGCTGTGATTCCGGATTCCGGTACACCCGTGTGACTCCTGTATACAGTTGTGACGCTGGAACCCATATCACTCCGGTACACAGTTGTGACTCTGATACACAGTTGTGACTCCGGTATATATTTGTGACTCTGGTATACAGTTGTAACTCCGGTTTACAGTTGTGACTCTGATACACAGTTGTGATTCCGGCACACACTTGTGACTCCGGAACGCAGTTATGATTCCTGTATAGAGTTGTGACTCTGCTACACAGTTGTGACTCTGCTACACAGTTGTGACCCCGTTGCACAGTTTTGATTTCGGTACACAGTTGTGACTTCGGCACACAGTTGTAACTCCTGTATATAGTTATGACTTTGGTACACAGTTGTGACTCCGGTACACAGTTGTAATTCCGGTAGACAGTTATGACTTCAATATAAAATCATAACTCTGATACACAGTTTTGACTCCGGTACACGGCTTTGACCTCGGTACATATTTGTGACTCCAGTATACATTTGTGACTCTGGTACACAATTGTATCTCAGTTACACACTTTTTTCTCTGATACACAGTTGTGACTCCTGCACACAGTTGTGACTCCCATGCAAAGTTGTGACTCCGGTACAAAGTTGTGAGTCCTTTATGCAGCTGTGACTCTGGTACACAGTTTTGACTCTGGTACACAGTTGTAGCTCCGGTACTCAGTTTTGATTCACGGTTGTGACTCAGGTACACAATTGTATCTCAGGTACACAGTTTTGACTCTGATACACAGTTGTGACTCCTGCACACAGTTGTGACTCTCGTACACTGTTGTGACTCTGGTATACAGTTGTGACTCTGGTACACAGTTGTGACTCAGATACACTGTTGTGATTCCAGTACACAGTTGTGACACTGGTACACAGTTGTGACTCCGGTACACTTTTATGACTCTGATGTACAATTGTGACTGGTACACAACTGTGACTCAGGTACACAGTTGTGATTCCGGTAAAGTTGTGACTCCGGTACACAGTTGTGACTCCAGTATACAGTTGTGACTTTGCTGCACAGTTGTGACTCCGGTACACAGTTGTAACTCCGGTACAGAGTTGTGATTCCAGTATACAAGTGTAACTCTGATACCCAGTTTTGACTCCGTTACACGGTTGTGACTTCGGTACACATTTGTGAATCCGGTAAATAGTATGACTCCGTTATACAGTTGTTACTCTTATATGCAGTTATGACTCCGGTACACAGTTGTGACTCCGGTACACAGTTGTAACTCCGGCACACTTTTTTAACTCAAGTACACAGTTGTGACTCAGATACACAGTTTTGACTCCGGCACACAGTTATGACTCCAGTACACAGTTTGACTCTGATACACAGTTATAACTCCGGTTCAGAGTTGTGACTTCGATACACAGTTGTCTCCGGTACACAGTTGTGACTCTGGTACACAGATGTAATCCCATACACAGTTTTGCCTCCGGTACATAGTTGCAACTCTGATAAACAGTTGTGACTCTGGTATGTAGTTATAACACCGGTATACATTTATCACTCAGATACACAATTGTGACTCTGATACAGAATTGTGACTTTGGTACACGGCTGTGAGTCCAGTACACAGTTGTGACTCCGGTACACAGTTGTGACTCCAGTATACAGTTGTGACTTTGGTTCACAGTCGTGACTCCGGTATACGGTTGTAACTACGGTACACAGTTGTGACTCCAGTATACAATTGTAACTCTGATACCCAGTTCTGACTCAGGTACATGGTTGTGACCGGTGCACATTTGTGACTTTGGTACACAGCTGTGACTCCGGTATACAGTTGTTATTCTGATACACAGTTGTGACTCCGGTACAGAGTTGTGACTCCGGTACACAGTTGTGACTCCCATATACACTTGTGACTCCGAAATGCAGTTGTGGCTTTGGTACACAACTGTGACTCCTGTACACAATTGTGAATCTGGTACACCCTTGTAACACAGGTACAGAATGTTGACTCTGATACACACTTTTGACTCCGGTACACAGTAGTGACTCCTGTACACAATTTTGACTCCAGTACAGAGTTGCGACTCCGGCACACAGCTGTTATTCCAGTACACACTTGTGACTCCGGTATGCAGTTGTGACGTTGGTACACATGTCACTACAGCACACAATTGTGACTCTGAAACACAGTTGTGACTCCGGTAAACATTTGTGACACTGGTATAAAGTTGTAACTCCGGTTCAAAGTTGTGACTCTGATACACAGTTGTGACTCCGGTACACTGTTGTGATTCCGGTACACAGTTATGACTCCGGTATACAATTAAGACTCTGGAACAGAGTTGTGACTCCGGTACACAGTTGTGATTACCGTACACAGTTGTGACTCCGGTACACAGTTGTGACTCCAGTGTATAGTTGTGACTCCGGTACACAGTTGTAACTCCGGTACAAAGTTATGACTCCAGTATACAACTGTAATCCTGATGCCCAGTTTTGACTCCGGTACACGGTTGTGACTTCGGTACACATTTGTGACTCCGGTACACAGTTTTGACTTCGGTATACAGTTATCATTCTAATACACAGTTGTGACTCCGGCACACAGTTGTGACTCCGGTACATAGTTGTGACTCCGATATACAGTTGTGACTACGGTATACAGTTGTGGCTTTGGTACACAACTGAAACTTATGTACACAGTTGTGAATCTGGTACGGAGATGTAACACAGGTATAGAGTGTTGACTCTCATACACACTTTTGACTCTGGTACACATTAGTGACTTCTGTATGCAATTGTGACTCTGGTACATAGTTTTGACTCTGATACACAGTTTTGTCTCCGGTACATGGTTGTGGCTCCGGTACACAGTTGTGACACCGGTACACAGATGTGACTCTGATGCACAGTTGTGGTTCTAGCAAACAGTTATGTCTCCAGCACACAGATGCGACTCCAGCACACAGCTGTGATTCCGGTACAACCTTGTGACTCCGGTATACAGTTGTGACGGTGGTACACATGTTACTCCGGCACACAATTGTGACTCTGAAACAAAGTTGTGACTCCGGCACACGTGTTGTGACTCCGGTACACAGTTATGACTCCGGTATACACTTGTGACTCTGATACACAGTTATGTCTCCGGTACACAGTTGTGACTCCGGTATACAGTTGTGACTTAGGTACACAGTTGTGACTCCAGTATACAGTTGTGACTTTGGTGCACAGTTGTTACTCCGGTTCACATTGTAACTCCGGTACATAGTTGTGACTCCAGTACACAATTGCAACTCTGATACCCAATTTTGACTCCGGTACACGGTTGTGACTTCGTTACATATTTGTGACTTCGGTACATAGTTTTGACTCCTGTATACAGTAGTTACTCTGATACACAGTTGTGACTCCGCTACACAGATGTGACTCCAGTACACAGTTGTAACTCTGGTAAACAATTGTAACTCAAGTACACAGTTGTGACTCTGATACACAGTTTTGGTTCTGGCACACAGTTAGACTCCAGTACACAGTTGTGACTCTCATACACAGTTGTGACTGAGATACACAGTTGTAATCCCATTCAGAGTTCTACCTCCTGTACACTGTTGTAATCCCATACACAGTTCTACCTCCGGTACACAGTTGTGATTCTGATACACAGTTGTGGCTCCGGTACACGGTTGTGGCTCCGGTACACAGTTGTGACACCGGTACACAGTTGTAACTCCGGTACACCGTTGTGACTCTGATACACAATTTTTGCTCCAGCACATAGGTATGACTCCAGAATACATTTGCGACTCCGGCAGACAGCTGTGATTCCGTTACACCCTTGTGACACCGGTATACAGTTGTCACTGGTGCACGTGTCGCTCCGGCACACAGTCATGACTCTGATACACAGTTGTGACTCCAGTATACGTTTGTGACTCTGGTATACAATTGTAACTGCGGTTCATTGTTGTGACTCTGATACACAATTGTGACTCGGGCACACAGTTGTAACTTCGGTGCACAGTTATGACTCCGGTATAAAGTTGTGACTCTGCTACACAGTTGTGACTCCGGTACAGACTTTTGATTCCGTTACACAGTTGTAACTCCGGTACGCAGTTTTGACTCCAGTATGCAGTCGTGACTTTGGTACACCGTTGTAACTCTGTTGCACAGTTGCAACTCCAGTACACAGTTGTGACTACAGTATGCAATTGTAACTATGATACCCAGTTTTGACTCCGGTACACGGTTGTGACTTAGGCACATATTGCTGACTCCGGTACACTGTTGTGACTCCAGTATACAGTTGTTACTCTGATACACGGTTGTGACTCCGGTATACATTTGTGACTCTGGTACACAATTATATCTCATGTAAACAGTTTTAACTCTGATACACAGTTGTGACTCCTGCACACAGTTGTGACTCGTACACAATTGTGACTCCGGAACAGTTGTGACTCCGGAACAGTTGTGACGCCGGTACTCAGTTATGACTCCGGTATACAGTTGTGACTCTGGTGCACAGTTGTGACTCAGGTACACAGTTGTGATTCCGGTTCACAGTTGTGACTCTGGTACCCAGTTGTGACTCCGGTACACATTTGTGACCGATATACAGTTGTGACTCTGGTACACAGTTGTGACTCAGGTACACATTTTGATTCAGGTACACAGTTGTGACACCGGTACACAGTTGTGACTCCAGCATGCAGTACTGACTTTGGTGCAAAGTTGTGACTCCGGTACACAGTTGTAACTCCAGTACACAGTTTTGACTCCAGTATACAATTGTGGCTGTGAAACCCAGTTTTGACTGCGGTACACAGATGTGACTTCGTCACACATTTTTGACTCCGGTACACAGTTGTGACTCCGGTATACAGTTGTTACTTTGATATACATTTGTAACTCCGGTTCAGAGTTGTGACTCCGGTACACAGTTTTAACTCCGGTACACACTTGTAACTCAATTACACGGTTGTGACTCAGATACACAGTTATGGCTCCGGCACACAGTTATGACTCCAGTACACAGTTATAACTCATACAGAATTGTGACTCTCATACACAGTTGTGACTCCAGTACACAGTTGTGTCTCTGGTACACAGTTGTGACTTCGGTGCACAGTTTAATCCTATTCACAGTTGTACATCCGGTACATAGTTGTGACTCTGATACACAGTTGTGACTCCGGTATATAGTTGTGACACCGGTATACATTCATCACTCTGGTACACAGTTATAAATCAAATACACAGCTGTGTCTCTGATACAGAATTGTTACTTCGGCACACAGCTGTGTCTCCGGTACACAGTTGTGACTCCTGTATACATTTGTGACTCTGGGATACAGTTGTGACTGCGGTATACAATTGTGACTAAGGTACACAATTGTGACTCCTGTACACTGTTGTGACTCCCACACACATTTGTGATTCCAGTAAACAGTTGTGCCTCCGGTATACAGTTGTTCCTCTGGTGCATATGTGACTCAGGCACACAGTTGTGACTCTGATACACAGTTGTAACTCCGGTCCAGAGATGTGACTCTGATACACTATTGTGACTCCGGTACACAGTAGTGACTCCGGTATAGAGTTGTGACCCCGGTATACAATTGTGACTTTGATACCCTGTTGTGACTCCGGTACACGGTTGTGTCTCTGTTACACAATTAAAACTCTGGTACACAGTTTTGACTCAGGTACACAGTAGTGACTTCTGTACACAGTTGTGACTCTGGTACACAGTTTTAACTATGATACACAGTTGTAGCTCCGGTATATAGATGTGACACCGGTATACATTTATCACTCTGGTACACAGTTGTAACTCAGATACACAGTTGTGACTGATAGAGAATTGTGACTCCGGCACACAGTTGTGAGTCCGGCACACAGTTGTGACTCCGGTATACATTTGTGACTCTTGTATACAGTTGTGACTCCGGGACACACTTGAGACTCAGGTACAAAGTTGTGACTCCGGTACACTGTTGTGTCTCCGGCACACATTTGTGATTCCGGTACAGTTGTGGCTCCGGTATACAGTTGTTCCACTGGTACACATGTGACTCCGGCACCCAGTTGCGACTCTGATAACCAGTTGTAACTCCGGTACAGAGTTGTGACTCTGATACACAGTTGTAACTCCGGTACACAGTTATGACTTCGGTATAAATTTGTGACTCCGGTACACAGTTGTGATTCCGGTACAGAGTTGTAGCGCCAGTACACAGTTGTAACGCCGGTACACAGTTGTGACTCCGGTATACAACTATGACTCTGATACCCAGTTCTGACTCCGGTGCACGGTTGTGACTCCGGTACACAGTTGGGACTCCGGTGAACAGTTGTGACTCCGATGTACAGTTGTGACTCCAGTACACAGTTGTGACTCCGGTACACAATTGTGACAAACGTACACAGTTGCGACTCCCGTACACAGTTGTGACTCCGGTACACAATTGTGACTCCGTAATGCAAGTGTGACTATGGTACACAACCATGACTCCGGTACACATTTGTGACTCTGATACACAGTTGTAACACCGGTACAGAGTTGTGACTGATATACAGTTGCGACTCTGGTACACAGTTATGACTCTGACACACAATTCTGGCTCCGGTACACGGTTATGAATCCGGTACACAGGTTTGACACCGGTACACAATTGCAAATCCGGTACAGAGTTGTGACTCTGATACAGAGTTGTGACTACGGTACACAGTTGTGACTCCGGTATACAGTTGTGACTCTGGTACACAGTTGTGACTCTGGTACACAGTTGTGACACCGGTATACACTTGTGACTCTGGTACACAATTGTGACTCCGGTACACAGTTGTAACTCCGGTACAGAGTTTTGATTCTGATACACAGTTATGACTGGTGCACAGTAGTAACTCCTGTACACAGTTGTGACTCTGGTACACAGTTGAGAATTTATACACAGTTGTGGCTTAGGTACACGGTTGTGGCTGCGGTACACAGTTGTGACACCGGTACACTATTGTAACTCCGGTACACAGTTGTGACTCTGATGCACAGTTGTGGCTTCAGCAAACAGTTATGACTCCAGTACAGAGATGCGACTCCGTCACACAGGTGTGATTCCGGTACACAACTGTGACTCCGGTGTACAGTTGTGACGCTGGTACACTTGTCACTCCGGCGCACAGTTGTGACTTAGGTACACAATTTTGACTCCGGTACACATTTGTGATTCCGGTATACAGTTGTTACTCTAATACACAGTTGTGACCCCGGTATACATTTATGATCTATTACACAATTGCATCTCAGGTACACATTTTTAACTCTGATACACAGTTGCAACTTCGGCACACAGTTGTGACTCCCGTACACAGTTATGACTCCGGTACATAGCTGTGACTCTGGCACACAGTTTTGACTCAGGTACACAGTTATGACTCCGGTATACCGTTGTGACTCTGGTACACAGTTGTGACTCTGGTACGCAGTTTTGATTC
>JAUTXX010518244.1:0-11564 GCA_032273605.1 Panulirus laevicauda | reverse complement strand
CAACCATACAACATTGTTGGAACCACTATTCCTTCAAACATACCCATTTTTGCTTTCCGAGATAATGTTCTCGACTTTCACACATTCTTCAACGCTCCCAGAATTTTTGCCCTCTACACCTAGAATAATAGCATGTGATAAAATAAAAATCTTGTCACTAAAGCAATATGTATTAAGATTTAATCAGAGCAATAATTTCAACTACAAATCAGTAAGTTGTTATGAAGGTGTCAACCTCATGTTTGTTGAAAAAAAAATTATAAAAAGATACAAGTATATTCATATTTTGAAAAATCAGGATTCTGGTAAAAAATTTCATAATAATTGCAATAACCTACCCGGGAGACATTTTCAATAGGAGCATATTTCAAGGATGCAATTTTCAGCAACAAATCTGCTCGACGGTGAATGGGTAATGCAACAGATTCGTGGATCCGTACAGAGAAGAGCATTGTTGGAGAGGTAATGAGAGATGGTAAGAAGGCTGCAACTATTGTCAATATTGCCACTATATCTGCTGAATACTGCATCATCCTCATATCACTTGGTTCAATCTGCAAGAGACAATTATTTACACAAAGCTGCAGCTAAATATAAAATACGCTCATGATCAATTAGATACAGATATGATGGAAATGAAGAAGACCATGACCAATACAAATGTTGAAATACATTAATGACTGAAATGCACATCAAATTTCTAGTAGAAATCTGTAGTCAACAGTATTATATTTCAATAATTTTGCATATTCTCTTAATAAATGTAGCACTCTTGTGAATCTTCCAAATCTTACATACTATTACACTAATGCTTGAATATGTGGGTGAAATGAGTGGCATGTGGAAAGTGGGATATGGATATATAAGAAAGGGTGGTGAATAGTGTGAAGATAGATTGCCAGTGGAAGAGGGCAGAAATGTATATGGGCATTCTTTGCAAAGGAGGAGTGCAAAGGATTGGGAGTTGTACTATAAAATGACAGGAAGTCAAGAGAAGGTGTAGGGACTGAAAAAGAGGGCAAATGAGAGTTGAGGTGAGTAAGTACCAGCAAACTTCAGGAAGAATAAGACTATAGTTTGGAAAATCAGTGAAGGGGCACATAAGAGAACTGTAACTGGCAGAAATGAGAAGAGGAAGTAGAGTTAGTATTCTGAAGGACTGTTGACTGTGTTCGATAAGAGGGTGGCAGCTGTGGGATGTTCTGGTGAAAACAGAAGGTGAGACAAAAGCCTCACATATGATGGAGTGGATGGGACTGCGGTTGAATTTCTCCTACATGTGAAGTTGTGTCAGAGTGGATGGATCCTGGAGAAGACACTGACTGCTAAAGTTGATTAATGCTCTAACATGCAGGGTAGATGTGCTTCAGGAGTTCACTGAAACCATCTTATCCTATGTGTCAGTGAGTGACCTGCCAATATCAGGGAGTAGCACTGTGAGTGTTAAAAAACTCAAAAGGAATCCTTATTTTCCTAGGCTGAAAAATCAGCACTATATCATGAAATGTAACAAAAAAGAACAGTCAATTCAACATAAACAAAAAATAAGATGCGGATGAAGGCACATTTTTTCTCCCTCACTTAAATGTCAAAAATCATACTGAAGCACATTTATGCTTACCTGAGCATATCTTGTCACTAGGAGACTGAGCGTGTCAGTAAATATACTGGCCAAAATGCTCTCACTGATGCGTGGTGAAGTGTATCTCCACAAGTCATTCCGAACACCTGCCATAAACACAATAATTCTTGTACTGACAGCCTATGTATATCGCTAAAACTTTAAACATAAAAATATACTGTATTATATATATCTCATAAAACATGAAATGAAGTCTGACAACATTAAGTTTGTATGTATTAACAAAATAACCTTGATGAAGAAAGATACCTTTTCTTGACTGAATGAACAAATCAGGTTGCATTTACTGATCTTTCTTTTATCATAATTTACTACAGACTAAATTTTGATATGAAACATTTACTGAACAGACATGACACAGGTAAAAGAGGTAATGAGGAAAGGATCCAGAATAAGCAAATGAGGAAGTTCTTAATGGATAACTGGTGGGCATTTCACTTAAAAATATTAAGTTCTACTAGCAACTGTGGTCCAGCAGGATCTTGTCATATCTAGAAATTATACATCAAACCTTCAATACTTCAGGTACTTGACAACTTTTAGAGGCATTTCAATAAGGCAGACAACAGTACAAGTCCTTCCATAACTGATACAGTATCACTTTTAACAAGATTACAATAGCTTTTAATATTAACACACGAAAGGCTAGAAGCCCTAGGACTGAAGTTACTGTGATACCTTGCATATAAAATGCCCACATCTGGAGAGTCAAAGATGACCTCCCATTTTCATGATATGACTTTGGGTTCCTCCAATCATGGCTGGGAGCATCATGCAGAAGCGATGAATGAAGGAGGTCACAATTGTAACTCAAGATGTTCTGCATCATGAATTCTACAACTTCACCACATCGACCAAGGGCAGCTGTCAGATTCCTGAAACAGATACATTCATTAATTATACATATCCCAATTTTCATAAAAATTATCTGGAAAAACTTCCACTAAAGATATTTACCTGAATTAAAAGACTTCCATAATTTGTGATGTAATTAATTCATGTGAGGACTATCAAATTATAGGTACATTTTGCTGGACAGATTCCTTGCCCTTCTTTATCCATGAAAGTATCACCACAGGAAAAGAGACAGGGTTTGAAAACTGAAAACCTTTACCTCTCTAAGGCAGTATCCTGCAAGCTTGAGAGATATTTCTTATAAATATACAGGGCAGGACTCAGTCTTCCCTCAATATTGTAGTAAGGAGGCATCAGCCTATGCATACCCTTTGTGAATGACCTTAGAGGTATTATTAATTATCAACATGGTGCCTTGTTGCTGGATTATGACATATTTGAACTGATGCATGCCACTGAGGAACCAGTAAAGAAAAAATCCTGATACCTAAGATACAATCTCATAGCAGGAATCAAAAGATTATCCAAGAAAGCCATCCCCTAATTGCAACGATGAACAGAGAAGAGTCACTGTTATAGATGGTATGGCACATACGTACACTGTACATAAGACAGAAAACATGAAAACCTACCAGGACTTTGCAAAGGAGTTTGTTCAAAAGTCAGTCCACATCACAGCCTTATATCATGGGCACATGCTAATCTTTGATCATTTCACAGATGTTCTTTAAAACTCAGAATGAGGAACAACCTCACTGGAGAGGATGACAGGTTGTATCAGGATAATAACTCAGTAAATTCCTACAACATACCTCTGAAACAGTTTCTGTCTCATATCAAGATCGAAGGAAAGATGATAGCATACGTACCGGACAATACCATGGAGTTTTTCTTACAACCCCAGAAGCAGACTATACAGTTGTGTCATGAATAGGAGCATAAAGCAACTATGCCCATCACTTAGAAAATCTTGAAAGGTACAGCAATGAAACATGGAAAAGGGCAAATGTTATATCTATCTATAGGAAAGGGGACCTGGAGCAGACACTGAACTATAGACCTGTCTCGCTGACAAGTGTGGTCTGTAAGATTTTGGAAAAAATAATTAAAATGCAAATGGATGAGTTTCTGCAAAGGGAAAATGACATGAGTGACAGACAGCATGGTTTTTGGGAAAGGAAGTCAAATGTATCAAACCCATTAGATCTCTTTAAGAGTGTGAGCTCTGCCTGGACAAAAGGAGAGACTGGATGGATTGTTTGCATCTACACTGCCAGAAAGTATTTCACATAGTACTGTATGGGATGCTGATTAAGAGGCTTGATCACCAGGAAGGAACGAGGGGGAAATTCCTTTGATGGACATACGATTATCTCAGTGGAAGGGCACATTGGATGCATGGCCTAAGCCAGGTAACCATTTTCTCGACCAGCCCTTAGGGAAGAATGAACTGCTGGGTTAACAGTGGACTGCCCGCCGTGACCAGGATTTGAAACTATGCAAACTCGACCCCTGGGTGGCCTGTGAATGTGCCATGCTCAGCAATATTAACCATTATACCACAGTGGTTTAGACTGACCATCAGTCAATGGAGTATGACCAATCCTCAGCTGACAAAGAATTGTCTTAAAATGGCCATTCCAGTTGAAGGAGGAATGCATGCTACAAAAATGCCAACACAAGGAAAGGGACTAAAAAAAGATCACTGTGCTAAAGCTGAACTAGCTGCCCACTACATGTAACAAACCCAACTAGGGAGTCTGCAGTCATAAAGAACACTCATTATGGGAAAGATTGAAATGGGGAGAGTCAACAACATGGAACTTGTACAAAGATTTCTACTGGGCACATCCTGTTAGAGGTGAAAGGTCAAAATGCACAGTAGATGAAAGAGAAAGAGCACACATATGACCATGTTAAGTGAGTGAGAATGTGGTGTGTGGTACATTATGGCAATTCTATAATCTGCTTAAGGCAACAAGCCTACTACATTCACAGTGGACAGGAATCCAATGGCAATTGTGGTTACATGAAAAGTGAGCCTGAAGAGATTACTCCTCTGGGTCTAGGATGTTTAAAGTGCTGTGTGCTCTTATCCCTTTGCATACTACAAGATACTATTAGAAAGAACAAGAATGGTTAAGTGGTATATATGTTCAAAAACCAAAACATGAGAAGGAAAAATGACAAAAATTTATCTCAAATCCTCATGAAACAACTTAAAGAAGCAGTGACTCACTTTGAAGTTGGTTGCTTGAGGATGTCTTTATAGGCATTGAGTCGACATCTCACCAGAGCAGCTGAGGCCAAGCACATGAATAAGATTTTATTGTTTCCAGCTATAAAGGCACTTTCACTCACTCTTTTCACATGATCTAACATGTAGTTTGCTGACTGTTCCATAGTAGCCATCAACATTGCCTTGGGTGACTGGGGTTTATTTTTTCCAAGAGCAATTGTAGGAACAACTTTAGGTTCCTCTGCTTTTGAAGATGATATGGTGCTCCCTGAAGTGGAAGCACCTGCCTCAACAGGGACATGACGCCGGACAGGATAGAGTGACACCTGCCCCTCTGCCCCTACCATGATATCACTGGGCAGAACACCTCTAGCCTTGTCTACAGTTGGGTTAACTGTATGCTTTAAACATTCCTCCCACTCAAATACTCCAGCACTGATGCTCGCCAATGCTGATACAGGAGTGTCCCGCTGACCACCAATGGCAAACACACAGACAGACTTTGCCTTAACTTCTTTTGATTTCTTATATTCAGCCCATTCAGCATGCAACCCATCCTTAACAGCACTGATAAGCTTTGTTACATCTCCACCTGACATTTTTCTACATAAACTATTTATTTTCAAATAATTTTCATTAGCTTCAACCGTTTTTGGAATACAACTTTTTATAGCAAAATATCTTTAACATAAACTATGACATTTATTTTTTGTGTAACAAACTGATCACAGATTCATAAGAAGCACAATTTTTCACACAGCTCTTCTGATTCCTTATTCACAACTACAAATATATTATCAGCAACTGTACTATTTACAAATACAATATATATATAATAGGAAACTTTAAATGGATGAGCTAATCAGAGCCGTTGCCTCCATATGCACAAGTGGATAAATCAATGTCAGTTTTGAACACTTTTGACAGCTCCCGACTTAACAGGTGATGCAGTGTTTCTCCATTGTGTTTGTACACCCACACCCCATTTACAAAATCATATCTTTTTGGGCCACTAAAAGGAGAGGAGAGCCAGATCTGTTTATTTGGGGTTTGCTTGTTGATGACATATGTTCCAATGCTGCCAAGATGGAACGTCAGTACACCAGTCTGTTGAAAAATTAGGAAAAATATCAGTTTGCCTAAATACTTATGTTTCACTGTGATACCTTCAATGGTAGAGAAAATACTCATTCACACTTTAAGACATGTATCTAGCATTAAACTTAGAAATGGACAAATCATCCCTCATATTCTCAGCTTGGTGTTAATTCACAAACCAAATCATAAATTGGAATGAGCAAAAATCTTCTTGATATACAATGATAAAAGAGTATGCTTTCATTCTCATTTCCATACTTCTTACGAATTAACAAGGATCAAATCAGAATTGTTGAGTTTTTGAGATGAAACTCAAAAAGGGGGTGAAATCTAACCTAATCTTTTTTGAAGGATACATGATGGAAAAAAAGGAGAAGAACACAAAAGAGATGGGATTGTGGCTCTCTGATGATGGAAACACCTAAAATTTCAAGGAAAATTGGTGAGTGGTCCATTCAAACAATAAATGGTTGGAAGAATAATACATGGAAAATCTTGCAAATCAGAAATGATAATTCAGTCCTCTACAATTTTCTTACGACAAGAACAATTGTTCAATAAAAAATAATGAAGATACAATCAGGATGGTGCAAATGGGATGACAAAGTTCTCTTAATAGGGGATTTTATTAATAGGGGATTCTAACCAGAAAGAAATTGATTGGATATACTTGGATTCACACGAGGAAAAAGAATTGTGGAGATACAAATTCTCAGGATGTGTTCAGGAAAACTGTCTGCATCAACATACTACTGAGAAAAGCACAGTCAGTTAGGTTAATAAGCCATCAACCTAGATCTCAATTCTAAATTCAACATCATGGAACACAAAGACAAAGTGACCCTTTAGTCCTTTTCTGAAAAAAAAAGAGAGAAAGGAAGGGTAGGAAACACAAGTATGATAATGCTTAAGAAATAGGCCCTGGAAAAAGGGATTTTCATACTTCACAATAACATTTCCCCTCCTAGTCCAATTTATCCTGTCTGTGAGCCAATAGGAAATACCAACATGGGGGAGAAGGGTTAGAGAAAAGTTTCAATAAGAAACCATACAGAGCAAGAAAACTACCTTAAGAGTTGTTATCTTGACACACTAGTGCCCTTCTGCCCTCATAGTGACATCTCCAAGGCCACAACAGATGAACCCTCAACACCTAGACTACAGTACATGTAATAATGTACTACATGGTATCCCAAAGCTTTATTTCTTGGGGCCCTACTTAAAAATACTATGGAAAAATATAGCAAAATCCACATACTTCTAACACTTTAGTGTCCATACAAGGTAAGGCAGGTGTCATTTTCTTTTTATCTCTGGTATTATACATGTACTACACATCCCCTATGACACCACGCTAGCCTAACTAAAAGAACCATGGTTTAAGATTCACAATAAAAACTCTAACTATAAATATGTGAGATCAATAATATCAAGTCTGACTTGGTTAGAATCTACAAAAAGAAACCTTAACACTATACTGACAGCAAATATCACATGCCATACTTACAGAATATAAAACGTCCGAGTCTTGGGGTGCTTTCTCAGACTCTGTCAGTTCCTCTAAAACTTCAGTCAGTGTTTCTAATGTTTCACTACTGATTTCTTCATATTCTATTTCATTTAAACTGAAAAATTCAGAGTTACATCTTAAAACAATGTATCATTTTCACCAAAACAAATTAATCATCTTTCTATGATAAACTGACAAGATAGCATGGTAGGAGGTCCATCTGAGGAAACTGGATATGTGGTTTTGCCATCCTGTGGGTTGTAGCTAGGAACCCAGTTCTATAAAATCATATTTCCACAAAAAAGACTCAAAAGCAAACCTTGAAACATATGCTAATGAACCCTGCACATTGGTTTGGCTAACACATATGTGAAACACAAAGAAAAGACAATATTTTGAAGCTCTGAGTTAAGAAAATGAAGTGATAGGTACAAAGAAATATCTCAGTACAGAAAGAATGGAAAATACCAATATCTGAGGAAAAGGAAAAGAAAGGGTGGGTAGTAGTTGGTAGGCAGCCAATGACCAGGGAGGTATATTACTAGTACTACCAGCCCGGGTATCAGGAAGGTCAGTGAGCCAACACTTCATTAGTTGTCAAGTTGCACTCCTCTGACCAAGGTACTTGTCTTTTCTTTCTGCCCCACCTACACGTGGAGTGCTGGCATTCTGTCCACAAATACATAAAATCTCTCTTCCTGTCACACACAACACTTGACAACACTTAACTCACACAGCTCATTCTTCGTAACTCTAGATTTCCTGCGGTGAGCACTATGTGCTAGCCCTGCCTTTGGCAAAATGGTAGGAGCAATAGATAAGAGGTAGTAGGTAGGAATCTTTATGTAGGACTATGAGGTAGAAACATTAGGTAGAAGTAGTCAGTGGAAACATTAGATAGGAGCCTCTGTAAAGACTGCACTAGACTGGCCTTCTGCCAATGGCCTGTTAAGGGGTAGGCATTAAAGGCTAAGACGTGGCACTGGAGTTCACTAGCTATGGCGACTCTACTGCCGTGGCCACCCCCTTGAGGGAGTTCCTGAAGGGAACATGCATCAGAGATATAGATAGATATGGAGAAAATAGGAAAAGGGGAAACTCAACTTTCCTGGAATTGAGTTCCACAAAAGCTTAATGTGGACATTCTGTTTTCTTACCATATTATATTCTGTTAAACTGAAATAACTGTGGAAAATAATTTTAAAAATTACATAATAAAAATTACAATGAGTATAAATTTTGCTCTTGAGTAACAATGAAAAATCAGTCTACTATATAAATTCAAATGAACATACCGAAGTGAATGGCCGTTTCCCTTGAAGTACATTAATAAAATTCATACTTACTCTACTGAGTAATTGCATATATTGATGAGATTCAGAACAGGATACTTCTGTAGAAAGTTTGGCTTGGAGACCTGAGAGTAGGATGAAGTTATTCCCCGTTGTGGACGTGAACATAAGAGACTCAGATGAGACAGGTGACGAATAGGTTGCCAAGGCAATTGTCTCACTCTGGCACTCACAATATTCATACTGCAAAGGTGAAGTTACATCACAGGAATAAGATTACAAAGGCCACAATGATTAGTTAACCAATTCTACTTTTCAACAAATTCATTTGATATATAATAAGGAGAGTCTTGATGATATGGATGTAAACATCACAAATAAAGAGGGGGTTATAAAGTACTAATATCAAATTTTGCACTAACAGGCCCTCATCTGACAATTTTTGTTGGTACACATCAGAAAAAATTCAGGTAGCAACAAAATGAATACTTTTCTTAATCAAACAATAATATACTTTTAAATATACATGAATGTACAATATTCAAGGAGCTATTAAAGTTTTTACTCTGAAACATATTCAAATCATTCAAATTAGAATATTTCCTACACTGTCCAGCAACTAACTGAAAATCATCATGTTTTCATCATATTTCCCTCTAACAGTTTTCCCAGTGTTTAGAGGATGCACATAGTTACCAAGTTGCAAGTTTTGAAATAAATTACATAGGCAATATTGTATTTATGGAAAAAGCAACATTAATGAGCTGAACAGGATAATGCAGTGAGCCAGAATTTTAGCTGTAGACCTTTTTACTTTTATCTAAAGTCTCAGCTGATGTATAACCACATCATATTTATAGACAACCAGCAAATTAAAAATATAATGTACTTCTATTTCATGAAATAAATCATTTACCACAGACATAATAAGGTACTCACCAAATGAGTAGTTCAAGGTTGTCACTTATTAGTTCATCAACAGGAAACAGAAAGACAAAAGATCATGATAAGAATGTTCACAGTGTCTTCACTGTGAAGAATGTTCACATCCATGCACAAACCTTTCAGTAATTGGATATAAACATAAGACCAAGAAAACCACAAGCTATTTAAATAAAATCAAAATCAATGACACCAAATAATCCTACAATAATGACAATGACAATGGTGAAGAGCTATAAAATACAGAGAATATGTGGGGTAATTTAAAAGTTGGCAATACATTTCTTGAAATCCACATCAGCAGCGACAACTTCCCGTAACTCCCTGTTGCAGTGTAAGCTAACCTTAACCTTGATTGTTTTGCTCTTATGTTTACAATGTTTTTATCAATTGCATGTGTTCACATATACCTTTGGTAAGTTGTGTGTTTTGTTCATCATATCACACACAACGACTTCAAGCACATATTTTTTACTATGTGGAGGAAGGAAGATGAAGACAATACAGTTATCATATCTCAACCATAAAAATAAGAATGGAGATAATCTCACTCCCTAGATATGTTGGGTGAGGGTTTTCAAGGGGTCTGTAACTAAGATGTTTTTCATTAACAACAACACATTCACCTCAATCTTCATAGCCCATCTCACCATTGCCTTACTTCCTCCCCTGAGATTACTTTGTGCCATTATATACCTATCCCTTCCTGCTCAAATTACTTCCTTTAACCCTTATGGTTCTATGGCATTCTATGATTTCCCTAACTTTAACAAATACCGATTTTATACCATTCCAACTGGCTCCTTCTGAGGTGTAATTTAAACCACATTATGACCTAGCTTCTGGCAGTAACGGTCCTATCAACTACGTAATATTCTTAGGTTGTCTCTCCCGTGTAACTTCCATGACCTCATCGTAATCCAAACAAGCCTAAAGCGTCCATGACAACCACAATCATTTTATATAATACATAAAACCACAGCTGAAAAGACCCTCTTTGATAAGCACCAGTACCGAAGCTGGGACCTGAGCTGACCTTTGACCAACTGTTGAGCAAATACTGACCTGTGTGTGATAATATGTCATTTAATTGTTGTGGAACCGTCGCCTTAGCAACCTGCAGCCAGCTGACCCAGATCTTTATTCCCAGGATGAACAGAAACTCTCTTATTCAATATTGATTATAATTTCCTTTGAAATCTAAAAAGCCAAAATGACATATAATAATCATATCTAAAATTAAATGAGGTTCTCTATCATACCTGTTACCATTAATTGATGATTATTTAAAAAAAAAACTTTTGGCAAAGGTGAATGTAAACATCTGCGCAAGTTTCAGATTTTCTAATTTTTCTAGTTTTCTAATTTTCAAATTCTCATTCTAACCCATGAGTTATGATTAAACAATCTTCAGAGTTTCAATATGAATGAATAGTTATTCATATCACATTCATTTTTCGGAATATGAGAAAGGGGCAATGGACAAATTTGAAGGCAGTGCTTCTACAAGTCCAGCATGGCAATATAACATGAACGTGTATATAATTCTATTTCATCTGTAGGATGTTACAGCTTTTATCTAGGCAGTAATTGCTGGCTTCAAAATTGAAAAGTTGGAGCGGATAAAATAGCAGCCAAGAACCCAACCATTACCAGGCCCCAGAACCATATTCGGTTAGTTATTGTATATATTCAACTCCAGCAACATCTAAAGCATTTGTAATATACTAGATTAAAAAAGATGCTTATGGCGCCCTTCCTGACGTCAGCCCACGCTGAGAATTCATCCAGATGTTTCTGTATCTATTTTTGGCATTTTGCTTTATGAGCCATTAAGTGCTGCTGCTTAAACTTCCCGCGCACTTCAAATATTGCCGATAAAATCCCATTTTATACCTATTTCTTATCCAATATATATATATATATATATATATATTCCGATGAGTCCACGGGGAAAATGAAACACGAAAAGTTCCCAAGTGCACT
>JAUTXX010518243.1:8714-21300 GCA_032273605.1 Panulirus laevicauda | reverse complement strand
ATCTCATTTCCAGCACATCCACCCTCCTCCGCACAACTCTATCCATAGCCCACGCCTCGCAACCATACAACATTGTTTGAACCACTATTCCTTCAAACATTCCTTTTATACCCTGTTTTACTGTAATCTGTAAAAGGCAGTACCATGCGTGAATATATTAGTATGAAAATGTGAGGATTTCTTCCCCCATCTTGCTCCTCTGTTATCTGTTTTACAGTGCACAGGAGATGTATGGATGGTATTTTCTCTCTCCATCCCATTGGGATAGAAGGATTTTAAAAAATTTTGGATTTTATACATACACTTAGAATATTGTGTCTGAGAAAAGTAGTTTAATGTCTTTCCTGAAATAAAGCAGTACCTTTTCATGTGTGGTAATTAAATGATTAGTTTTTTAGTCATTGTTTTTTGTAGTTTTCAAGAGGATGCTTAGAAACTTGAAACATAATCATAGAATTCTATTGCATCACAGTCCTATGGAAGGAAGAATAATGATAGCATAATTTTGAGGTTTTTGTAGGGGGTAAGGAAGCCATTATATTATTTGTGTTATGAAGCGTTAAAACAGAAGAAATGGATGAAAAGGTTATACATAAGAAAAACTAATTGGTTAAGGAATAGCATGGCAACATAGATCTCAATTCACGTAGAAATAATATGATTTTCCTTTTACCTTATCATTTTTTCAGACAAAGCTTGACACCTTAAAAGGGGCAGATCCTGAAGCTCTGGAGGCACGAATCCGTCAGCATTATGGTGATGGAGACAGTGAGGAAGTTGAAGACTGTGGTGTGCCAGGACATGTAAGTTAGATTTGTAATTTGTGTAATAGTTATGCTCTGATTTTATGGCCTCATCTTCAGTTAAGCTTGACAAAAAATTATCGTTGTAATATTTGGTTTTATTACGCTTCCATAAACTCAAACTCCCCACTCATTATTTTATTTTGACTGTTTCATTAGGTTGAGTATGGGAATTATATTGTGTGGTGTGACATATGCATAGTTACTCAGTTTGCAGTGGTTACTAAAGGTCAAATGAGGGCTTGAATGAGAAGGGTATATTGCTGCAAGAATATGAGATTTGAGGTTCTAGTCACAAGTGACTTTGTATCTCATTCCTTTCAGGGGATTTGACTAAAGGCTGAAGTGACCCCAGGATCAGTCTTTGCAAAATATGTGTATTTGGTACATTGGAACAGAATCAGCATTTTATATTTTTTATGATATAACAATATTGGAATAAGGATGAAACTCTTCCCCAGGCATCTCTCTGTGGACAGTTTGTTCCCGGTCATTTCTCCCTAGCTAGTCCCCTCTCCCATAAACAATTCCCTGTAGTTTATTAAATGGTAGACTAATAGAGAATAACTTTGGTTTGGCTTGGCTTAGGCTAGGTTAGGTTATATTCATGTTAATATTCTTGGGGGTAAATGCCAGGGGGCTAGAATAGGTGCAGGGTATATCATAGAACTCTTAGTATAACATCATGTTTCATGAAAGGATTAGGTAAATGTTTTCCTTATTGTTATGCTGTCCAATTTTAGTGCCAGATAATTAATATTTATAGCTAAGGTTGCCTCCAACATACTACAAACCCTGGAACCCATTTAATTTTTCGTCCTTTGTTACATAACAGCACTTTGCAAATTTACTCCATTATGCATAAATCGGTTATTATGTGGTCTTCATTACCAAATGAATGTATTGTTAGGATAGGATCAGTTACATATGATATAAATGAGGAAATTTTTTTACATTTATTTACGTATCTTGAAGTGATGGACACTATTTATAAGAATGTGGGTGTGAACATCACTGGTGCAGGATTGGCAGCCTGGATCTGTTGTAGTAGGAGTGATAATCTTAGTTGAGCATTGTAGACTTATAGCTTATGTTGCAAACCTTGGGTCAGTGGGTGGCAGTCAGTCTTTACCTTCAAAACCAATGTCTTGCATTAAATCATGCAACACATAGGCATCAAAATACACAACTTACTTTACATTAGTGTTTATGATTATGGACTGAATGATTAGCTCATGTACTTTGATCTTATTTTTTTTCCAACCTGGCAAGTGTATTGAGGTTTAGAGATGTTATAGTAATTGAAATTGTAATGTGCATGCATGACCTATCTCTTTATTTCACTTTTTGAGTGTATGCAAGCCTGTCTCTATTTCACTGTTTAAAATCCAGCTGCTGGGCATTTGCAGACTAGAATATTGTAGTTGGTGCATTTTCCTTTTAGCTTTTCGTCAAAGATCTACCAAGTCCTGATTGCCACATTTTTTCTTTCCAGATTGACTTGATACCAATGATTAACAAGGCTGGTTGTGAATGTCTAAATGAAAGTGATGATCATCCCTTTACTCAGGCTTTGAGCTCTGCTGGTGGTTATCTTGAATCAGATACAGATGAGCAGGTAAACAGAAATTCCATTCTGATGATTTTCATCTTATTATATTTTACTCTTCTGTATAGCTTTAACGTATATCCAGAATCAATTATTGCCGTTAGTCTGTGCATCACATTTTATGTAATGTTACCATTTACTTCCTTTATCTTTCCATTATTGTTTCCTGGGGTTTCAAAAGTTATACAGTATGTGGATCGCATTGCAAGTATTGAAGACAAACAGATTTTACCCACCTTTGACGTTATTTTCCCCAGAATGATGTTGAATTAAGCTGTTTCGCTTGGCCAGTAATTCTTTTGAATGATTATCAGTTCTGTGTTCATTAGGAATTGACTATTGTAGGATACTTTTTTAAGTTTTAATAAATATCCTTATTTAGTTTGTGGTTTCAGTGCTTTACACATGACAGCTAGAGATTGAGTGTAAACGAATGTGGCCTTTTTGTTTTTTCCTGGCGCTGACTCGCTGAAGCAGGGGGTACCAATGCTTTTTCCTGTGAGGTGGGTTAGCGCCAGGAAAGGACAAAGGCAAGTATGAATATGTACATTATATGTGTATGTATATGTTGATGTGTATATGTTTGGACAGGCCATTCTTTGTTTCCTGCGCTACCTCGCTGATGCGGGAAATGGTGATCAAGTATAATAAGAAAATAATAGTTTGTTTAATGTATTAATTTAGGATATTTTTATGAAAAGTGCAATTCTTAAAGCTAATTGTTATTGACTTTGCAGTTGATATTGTACCTATCGTTCAACCAAGCTGTGAAGTTACATAGTATGAAAATTAAGGGACCAGCTGACAATGGACCGAAGGAAATAAGGCTGTTTATTAATCAACCAAATACCATTGATTTTGATACTGCTGAGAGAGCTATTGCTGTCCAGGAGATAACGTGAGTAAACTTGCTTGTTCGTTTTAAAGGATGAAATGTTCATTGTAAATTAGTTTTACATTCAAGGCTAAATTGTTTCTACATTGCTGGTTTGTGTAGTAATAGCAGTATTTCATTATTTCTAGGAAAATCTTATATAGCAGTTTTATTATAGGCTTTGTGCTATGATGATTATTGTAGATAATTAAGTAAAGGCTAATGAAACAGAACTATGGCTTCTTCTGTTGGAACAAAATGCAAGGCTCAATAGTGGACCTTAGGTAGTCTAGTTATTTAAAGGAAATTTTTATCCTTCAACAACTTGGGAAATTTTAGAAAATTGAAAAAGGAATTGTGTCAGAATAGTAAGACTTACAGTGAATGATAGACTCGTAAAACAAAGTTATTGTGGTGTGAACTCAGTAACACATGATAGATCCTCTGTGATATTGTGGAATTCAGCAGCAACACATGATAGGTCTATAGTATTTATTAGTGCCCTATATCAAAATTTTGTTTTGTTTAAATTAATTTTCTGTCCTAAATCACTTGTTTGGGTGAAATTTGTTTAAATTCATTTTCTGTCCTAAATCACTCGTTTGGGTGAAATTGGTAACATGGTTTGCGAATGCATTTGGTACGTAACTTCAGTGTTTCTTTGTTTTGCATCTCAAGCTTTAGGATTGTTCTTATTTAAAATAAGCAGCACAAAGACCAGTTGGAAATTATGGTAGATTTGATTTTAAAGTGGATATTGACATGATAATGCAGCATGTTTTTCGGATACTTTGTCTTTAGATACAGCATTTAAAAAGGAAAAGAATTATTCATTGTGTGGTTGGCTAAATAATTACAGGTGAATTGATTTTGAGAGATCTCTGCAGTTACTTTTAACATTAGGAAATGGCTTAAATTTGGCTATTAAGGAAAACTTGCTCTGGTCAGCATTCTCTTTTGAAAAGAAAGTTACAAAAAGCCATGGAGCATGTGGAGGACCCAAGCAAACAACTGTTTCTTCAGCCCTGTGGAATTCAGTTATTTGCTCTGGATGTCTCATTTGGGTTTTGCCTGTAGCTACACTTTTGAAAAGTTTGTTATATTGATGGCTATGGTTCACTTAGAATGAGGCCAGTGCTATTAATGTTCTCTCATTTTCTTTGGTTAATTGTGATGTGCAGTAAGATGTACCTGAATTAGACAGTACCTACAATAACATGGTTGTGTACCAGATTGTAATCATTATCGGAAAAACACACATGCATTTACTTATTTTCAAAGAGATGGTATCAAAACAGTGGTCAGAATTAATGGAACTGTTGTGATAACTTGTGTTTGCTTAATCATTTGTGGTTGGTTGATCCTGTTTGATTACTTTTATGCAAATGCAAAATATCAGTTATATCACTGGGAATTGTTATCCTCATTACTAGTCATGAAGACAGTATACTTAAAGGAGTGTGGATACAGACTTTAAATAGCTGGGTTGTCATACTGACCTTTCATTTTTATTTCAATTTGACTACAGGAAAGTTTTCATCGTAGTTTACAGTTTTATATTTGAACCAGTTAAGAGATATAGCAGTTGACTGAAATTTCCTGGAAAAGGCTGTATTCTTGCTCCAATAATTCTTGATGCAATACTTTTTGACTTGTTGCATAAGCTTTACCACAGCCAAAAACAAGCGTATTTCTCATGGATACTTGTTAGTCCACTTCTGTAGCTTAGAATCCTGACATTGAAATTTCTCTTGAACTTTAGTAGGCATGAGTATTGACAAAATTTTCCATTATGAGCTCCTTGTCAAAAAATTTAGGAAAATGGTTGATTTCAGAACTCCCTTCCCCATCGTACAATCAGGTGAGATACTTTTATGGGATTTTTGTAAAACATTCCATTTTATCTTGATTGTGCCTATTTCCTTGTAGGTGAAGTTAGTTCAATTTTGTTCTTGTGTTGTCGGTGACATGACTGACGAGCACTTTGGTGATTTGTTGGATGTAGTAAGACAGGGATGTGAGCTTCCAAATGTTGCAGTCTCCTTAAGAAAATGAAAAGGCTACCTTGAGTTATGGGATATTTATGGAAAAATGTTCTTCCATGGACAGGCTACAATTCAGTGCAGATTGTTTTGTAAACAAAGATAATACAATGTATGGTCAGCTAAATATATAGCAAGATACTGTAATTGCACATAGACAAGTGTGTGATTATGGTACTGACTCAGAAGGAGTCTCCGTTGTGCCTTTGACAAAGTTGCTGTTACACTTTGCTGCAACAGCAATATCCAGATATAGGACCCATCAGGAAGGAGTGATGATTATGATGATGACAGAACAAAAATTCCAAAAGAGGAAATAAGAAGACTTTTGACTAGTTAAGGAGAGAAAGATTGCATGATGTATGTGAAAGTCTAGGTGAAGATGTGGACAAGTTGGCTGAAGTAGAATGGAAGACTGGGAGATAAGATGACAGAGCTTAATACAAAATCAAATGCAGAGAAAAAGACTGAAGGAGAAAAGGTCAGAGATGGAGGTAGAATCACCTTGATCTTTTTACGTTAAGTGTAAATATACACAGCCTGACAGTTGGAAATTACTTTATTCGTTGGTTACATTGGTTGTTATACAATCTGTACAGAGTGAAAGAAAAACACATGAGAGATGCATTAATTCGTGTCTAGATGTGTGTCTTTCTTGGAATTTTTAAGTTTTCAGTCAAACTTTACATTTAAACTATTTGTTTTTCTTCAGGTCTTAAATATTATAAGAATTAATTTGTCTTTAAAAACAAGTCTTCCATTTGCTTACCTTATAGCTGTTGGGACCTTTTGAAAAAAAAGTGTAAATATATTTGATTACAACCATTAAGAAAAAATTCATCAATTGAATTGTTCTGTGGCCAAAATGCTGAATTTGCTGGTCTTTCTTGTCTGCTGCTTATTGTTCTGGGTCAGAAAAATTAACAAAATGCACTTTCTCATTTTCATTTCAGTGTGAGTTTGATTTTGCTCTTACAAGAGCATTATTTTGGAGTGTGGTGTTTCTTTTCCTGGGTAGATGCAAGTAAATCTCAAATTGGCTGGTACATGCAGTCAGAGGGTGTTTGCCACTACAACCATGCTCTTTCACCATATCAAAGTCTGCACTACCCAATTATGTTGCTGATAGGTTGTGTACATTTGATCTGCTCCATATAAATGGAAATGGAATTAAGATAAGAGTAATTTTTTTATATATTACTCACTATTTATATGAAAAAGAAAAATAATCATAATTCTTCTCTTTATCATATTGTTCAATGAATATTCAGTACAAGCATTCACAGTGACCACATGCAGTCTTATGTACTGCAAATTTTTTTCCTTCCCCATCTCGTGCTCTTGTTCCTTTTTCTTTTTATAAATAATATTTTCTTTTACAGATTAACTACTAAGGATTTAGAGGGTGAACTGATTCCTCTCAAATTTGTGAAGCTTCAGAATGTGATGAACCTCACAGTATTTGTCAAGAACAATCAAACTGATGCGGAGACATCTCACATATCGTACCTTCAGATAATTGGGTCTCCTGTACAGACCACAAAAATGTCAGACTTCAAACGCGTAACTGGGAAGAAGGGTGAAAGTCACTGATTGCAGGGTTAATTTAGTGCTTTAAAGAATCAGGGTTTCAAGAGATTTAAAAATTATTTATTAGCTAATTTCCCCATACTTTACATATGAAAATGCTGTATGATTAAAATTAGCAAATGAGCTACTCACATGAATTAATAGATATCATTTTGTTTTTATCACTAAATTTGAAATTTATATTAATATGTAACAGGGCAAATGTTATATGAAAAATCCATGGTGTTAATGCATGGATTAGTGCCTATTTTGATTATCAGTGTAGGATTGAATAATTATTTAATGCATGACTGATTTTCTAGTATTGCATTTTGTTAATCATAAAATTTGTCCCTATTTAATAAGACTTAAATTATGAATAAAACCAGTGAAACCATCAATATTTTCCACTTACTGCAGCCAATTGCAACTTCGCCAGTACTTGAACGCTTCAAGATGTATTCATCAAGCATCTCTAAAATCATTACCCAGTGGTGGCTGGTTTAGTCAGCTTCCCTCTACCAGGATATCAGAGGTCCATATTCTTCGTTATCCAGACATGACTCAGTTGGATTCTTGGCCGGTATGTGGGCTTTGCAGTCTGTATTTCCTGTTTACATCAAAACAAGGAATCAATCAATGGTAGTTTAGAGTATTTTTCTGTCACTTGTGTAGACTGTTCATCCATAGGTAGACATTAGTTTGGAAACTGAGTTGTACGTGTTTTATGGTAATTATACATTGTCAGTTTGGGCGTACCAAAAAAACAGTTACAGCTGTCATTCTTTGGATACTGCATAATATGGCATGTCACCATGATATCATTTCCAGAATACACAGTACAGACATATGGAAGAGAGAATGAGAAAAAAATGCGACTGGTTGTTTTTGTGTGATGTGCTTTAGCAGAAGGTTTGGACAGTCCGTGTTCATAACGCCACCTCGCTAACATGGGAAATGGCAAATATGTATGAGAAAAAAAGTTGAGTAAACCTGGAATGTTGTATGGGAGATTAGTGACTTAAGATAGTAGCCTTCACAGAGCATTAGTTGGGGAGGGACAATCTGGCTTCATGAAGTGGTAGAAAATATGTGGACCAGGTGTTTGATTTGGAGAATTTTTGTTAAAGTTACTTAGGGATTTGTATGTGGCATTAATGTATATAGAGAAAGCATATGTTTTGCTCTTCATCTGCCTGATGGCTCACTTCAGTCCCCATTGTTCCCTTTGCTGCCACATCCACTCCCAGGTATCTAAAACACGTGAAGTTCTTTCCATTCAAACTCAAGCTCCAAGTAATCTATGATAACCCTAATAACAATGCTTTTGTTCATATGTACTCTCAACTTACTTCCTCAAGTATATATTCTTTGCACCAACTAATGCAGTTTCTCGGTCTAATCTGCCACTAGTGGTCATCAGCAAAAAACTTGCTTGCCTTTCAGGCTCCCCTACCCCCAAACAGACCAGCATACCTGCTCCTTTCTCCAAAACCCTTGCATTCACATCCCCATCCAAACAGATTAAAGTGCCATGCTGACTATGCATAGACCAACTTTCACCTGGAACCACCTTCCTCTCTACCTACATGCACACGTGCCTCACTTTCATAAAAATTTGTTACTGCTTCTAATAACTTTCCTTTAACACCATATATTCTTTGCATCTTCCACAAAACATCTATCAGTCATGTCTTGCATTTTCTCTAGATCCTTAAAGGCCACCTGCAAATTATTCAGTTTTTTTGTTAATGCATTCTTTGAAGCAGTCACCTGTTGTGCACATCCTTTACCACTTATGAATCCACATTATTCTTCCCTAGTCTGATGGTCTGTGCATGCCATCATCCTTTCAAATCATCACTTTTGTCTATCTTGTCTTTATGTAAAACATTGGCACTATGCAGACTACCCACCAATATACAGTATATCTCTGTGATGCCTGTTGCCTTTGGAACTCCCTTGAGGGGATAGTCACAGCAATAGTCTCCATAACTAGAAAAACTATAGTGCCACTTTGCCCATCCTTCATAGTCCACTGGCAGGTGTAGCACAGTGTTTGCAGAGGCTCCTATGTAATGTTCCTACTTACTAACTACTAATACCTGTTACTCCAACAATTTTGCCAAAAGGCAGGTGCAGCACTACATGCTCATCATATGAAAATCTAGAGTTACAAAGAATGAGCTGTGTAAGGTGTGTTGTTAAGTGTTATACATGACAGATTTTGTATGTTTGTGAACAGAATGTGTGAGGCATGGGTTAGAGAATCTTTAGTACAGCTTGATACTAAACAGCTGTCACTCTCCCTTTCAATACCCCGGCAGGTAATACTGGTAATATACCTCCCTGCTCGTGACTGCCTACCAGTTACTGGACACAAAAATAGTTACATTTATAGTTTCTCCCATAGTAATGTTAAAATGGCCAAAAAGGGTTAGTCTATCTTCAATATGTAACAGTACTTGCACAGGAAAATTAGGTGAAAAAAACAATCCATACCTCAAACTTTATTTGGCAGCATAAATAAAGACAGACACAAAAGCCTACAGAGAAGAAAAGAACTTATGCATTTTTTTTATTGTTTACTTTTTCAGTCTTTTGTGATAATTTGTGGTGCTCCTAAAGAAGTAATGGTCTTTGTTTGGCACGGTTAGGTAAATATGGATATTAATTAATATTAAAATACAAGATCTTGAGAAAAAGAAAGTTTTAGAAAAACCTATGTACAATACTCTAACACTGGATCATTACTGATTTTTATAACTAATATGCAGGGCAATAACTACAGATAATTACTGGTTTCAGGCTAAAAGACAGTAACTACCTGACTTATTGAATGCTCATATACCAGTTCAATGTACAGCATGTTAAACATTTGCAGGATTACTAAATAATCTAAAGCCTTTACTGTATGCCTATATATGTGAAATTTCAGAATATCTACCCGAAAATGAAAATTTATTTTGTATCAAATGGCATTTTCCCACGAATTTTTGTATAGTTACATTTTAAGATAACAGCCTGCAGAACTCTGTACCTGTGTATAGCCCACATATTAAATCAAACTTTTCCTAATAAACAGTGTGAGAAGTGTCGTGACATCAGAAAATTTACTAGCAATGAATGTGTACTAAAAGTTCTCATCCATTAATTAAAGAAAAACTGTGTGAGTACTGTGAATCAATTAATGATACTGTCATAATACATATAGCTTATATCCGAGGTGCATTTACATACACCCACTACAACACCACAAATTAAAAAAAAATTCTTGATTGTTAACCATTTATAATATAACAACATGGCAAATCACCAGACCCCATTTATTTCTTTTGTACTTCAGAGTACAAAATTTTCATCAACAATGCTAATAACAAGTAGTATTTGAATAATTCAGGAGAAAACATGAGATGCAAAAAAATTGCATGAACTAATAATTTTCTCATAAAACTGCACAAGGTACATTGGAAGCTAAGGACACTATTAAAGGAATAAGTTAGAAGATAAATGCTAAATATCAAATATGCATCTTCCAACAGCTTCAACCTTTGTCAACTTTATCTTCAACAGTTTTTGTTCGTAAGCAGTAATATAACCCAACCATTTCAGTACTGAACTTTGTTAAAATGCATGAATAAAGTTAAGCTTTGAGCTTTTATACACACACACACACACACACACGCACTCAAAAGGGAAAGTACAGATCAGCAGTTCTTGCCATAAAAACTTTTGTGCACATACTGGCCGCAGAAGCCCCTACTACTCACCAGGAGCAGTAAGGAGGAAAGGGAGCCTGTAGGGGTGTGCATGAGAGGAGTGAGGGAAGACAGTGCCAGTGTTGAGCAATTTGAATGCTATTACTAATAAATTTACATACATTAGTGCAGTACCTAGTAACTAGTAACAAATACCAAGTAGTGCAGATGAAAACAGTAAATTTCCTTTAAACATTACATCTAAATAACTATTACACAGGTAGTTTAGGAAAAATGGACATTAACAGCATATGGCGTTGTAAAAATAGATGCATAATCAGTAAATCGAGTAGTATCTTATCAATGTATCCTCTATTTAATAGTGCATCTTTCCTATATACTTTGGTTTTCTGAATATTTCTGAATACACTCCATCAACCTAACAAAAAAAACATGTAAAGGCAAATTTTATTCCCCACTACAAGCACAATGCATGTCAGTCTCCACAAAGAAAAAAAAATCCAGCAATTACAATTTAAGATAAAGCTTTCATGTGTCAACTTTGTGCAACAAAGCCTATTACTTGCTTATGTTGGGATACTGCATGTATACATGGCAGCAAGGTACAGTCATATTATTCACATGACGTGACTTCCCACATTGATTAAGACTGGAGGGATGCAACTTTTGCTCAATGTCCTTGTGTCCAGTGATTTTTGTTTTTTCTATTCCAGGTGACATTTTTCCCCATAACTAACCAAGTGTATTATCATCTAGAAAGAAAAGGCCCTTATTCTTACTTGGAAGCAAGAAAATGTCAACAACTAGGATTTCAAGACATTTTCTGTAATGTCTTCCCTCCCTAAATAAGTGGGTCTTGTCAACCCAGGAAAACCAGTAAGGTAACTGATAACCTGGTAGAGATGAGTTTAACAACACCTAATCCTTCCTGCTTTTCAAGAAGGTATATGACATTAGAAGGAAAAATAAGTGTCTCGATGGTGAACTTGACCTTACAAGAATGTCTTGAAATCTCACTTGTCAATACTTTTCCTTGCTTCCAAGCCTTTCCTACATGGTACAACTACTTAAGACTTACTCTATGGTTAGTTACTGGCAGAGGGAAACATCACCCAGAACAGAAATAGTGAAAGTATCACGAAACACAAGGACTGCAAGCAAAAGTTATATCCCTCCATTCTTATTGCCTGGTAGTAACATTGAGGCATCAAAGCAAGTCATCTGACTTTGAAAAATGTACCATACTGCCACATATACGATATTCCCACCATATGCAATTAAAAGCTAATGCATGAATGCCTATTTCAAACAGTAATTGGATATTTTTTTTGCAGAGACTTTACAGCTTAAAGTATCTTGCAATTAAATCTTATATTTAACAGACCTCAAAAATGTGTACATTACCTGAAGCAATCTTCAAAGAAGGAATTCTGTAATACTGACTGGCTATACTTGAAAAAAGTTACATTTAGGAAAACTCTAAGGTAAAGGAAAAACTACCAGTTCCTCACAAGGGTATAACATTAAAAACAGCTGGCAACAATTCTTCCCTCATTCTTCCTCTCTTCTACCCAAGATGAGGACACAAGCGGCCACTACTCTATGCGTCCACCTTCCCAGCAGGGGGACGCAGGAAGGGTACATTCAGGTTAGGGTAATAATTCTTTTTCATCTATACTACCTCTAAGTGATTCAGAAAGCTGTAGCACAGAATTTCTTAAGTCATTTAATAATAGTAACGAAGCATCTCCAACATATAAATCAATTTGTATTCCCATATACCCCAATATCTTAATAATTATTTGTTAATCCCAGTATCTTAATAATTAGTCAATTTTGCAACCAATGAGATTATGATATAAATTTTGGATATCACAAATACATTTTCAAAAGTATGATCTAGTAAAAAAAAGTGAATCATTAATAAAGCAATTCTTGGTAATTTCAATTTTTTTTTCTTCATGAAGTTA
>JAUTXX010518232.1:0-11565 GCA_032273605.1 Panulirus laevicauda | reverse complement strand
TATGTCAAATATTGTATATTCATTATATGTATTGATCATGGTGAAGTGCCTGAGGATCGACGGAATGCATGTATAATGCCATTGTGTAAAGGCAAGGGGATAAAGGTGAGTGTTCAAACTAAACGTATATAAGTTTGTAGAGTATATCTTGTAAGCTGAATGTGAGGGTATTGACTGAGAGGGGATCGGATTGAGGATGAGCAGTGTGATTTCAGAAGTGGTAAAGGATGGTGAGAAACACTTAGCAGAGCAGGTGGATATGTATATGGCATTCATGGATCAGGAGAAGGCATGTGATAGAGATGCTTTGTGTAAGGTCTCAAGAATATATGGTATGGGAGGAAAGTTGCTGGAAGCAATACTTTGTCCTGATGTGCAATTATGAATTCTAGCCTTAAGTACGATAATACAATCCCATGAGTGCGATAACTTTGATCTTAATGTACAGAGGTTGTCAACACCTGGATATAAGCAGGATCAGATGAAACAGAAGGAACACCAAGGGACAGTGAACAGAAGACTTTCTTCCTAAACAGTTTGGACTCTGTTGTTGGCCAGTTGGTTGGTTGATTATTGGGATTATGAGCTTGTCGGTTGATCGGATCATTAAGCCCATCACCTTCAAACTGTAACCAACATCTAAAAATCTTGAACATCCTCAGGTGTTGAAAATAATTTTCAGGTGACACACACACACACACTCAATGTATGTATGGCCCTTGAATGTGTTGAACACTTGGTCAAGACTGCACAGGAAGTATGATGATAAACATGGGGAAAGTGGAGAGAAAATCTAATAAACTTTCATATTCGTATCACTATTTCATATAAAAACGTTAATTGAATTTCGTGTTTCGTGTTTCAATATAATGGATTTGTTTTATTTTCATTGGGTAATACGATTATCCCAATGGCATAAGCTGGTCTTCGTGGTTTTCCATCCACAGATGATCTAATGACCCCTTTCTACGAGTCATCCACTTGATCTTTCATCACAGACCAGCGTATGAGTTGATCATCTCAAAAGACAAAAAAAAACAAAGATATTTGGTGTCCATAAATCCCACAGACCTTTACCTAAACTGCATTATTGTATCAAATGGAAACCAGAAACAAAATTCTACAGCTGTATCATTCACAGCCACCCTGAGTTTTCATGACCATAAATGACCAAACCATAGCTTTTTACACAGCCAGTGGGGCTAGCTGGACTGATCAAATGATATCTTGACTTCAGGAAGATCCCTTCAGACACTCTGTGTCTGAATTCGTCACTAGGATGGTAAACTATTGTTAATGTTTTTACACTTGACACAGCGGGGCGGAAGCTGATGAACAATCTGTATCATGAATGTAGTGATCATTGTAGTACAACACGGCACAGTTCTGGCTCTTTCCTCCACTTGGTTCACTGCGATAACTGAAATATATAGGATGGTATTAAAGAAGGTTGTGGCTCAGTGATTACTTACGCACTAGATAAATAGATCAATTTTGTCAGTCTGATGGTATGACCTGTGTAGTGTATAACTACTCATCATCCTACTGTTGGCCCAAGGCGACGCTTAAGTATGACGCAAATCTAGTTCTAAAAACATTTTAACAGCACTAATTGATGTGTTCAAACAGGAACTTTGTGGAGATAGTTGGGCTCCTCCACTCTGGAATAACCTTATCCATAATAAACAGATATACTTCACTTGTAGACTAGTAGAGATTCAAGTTTAATGTTACAGTCGCGGACAATTTTCTTCTGTGACTTAATTCAATATTGGTTTGATGATATCCTGTCAACCTGCATGGAAAAGTGTTTTATTTTTTTCCCGGTTCAACATTCAGTGGTCAGGTTCTACTTCTGTACAGTAAGGAACAGGACATCAGTATGTTACACTTATATACCGTAATTCTACTGTTTGATATTGTTAATGTTAAATACTTTGACTTAGTAGATCTATTATATCATCAGTCAAACCTTGTTGTTTAGAACTTTTGAACCCAATCACGAACATCCTGTGTCAATACTTTGAGACTTTGACCTCCTCACTATACTTAAATACTCGCCAGATATTATTATCAATCAGCTTCATCTAATTATTTTGTGTGCTTATAGACCACACAATTCCAGGATCTCTAGAGTCAGCAGTTTACAACGAATGATCATTCTGGAGCTGATTCAAAAAATTGTAACGGGGTCTAACCATGCGGCTCACTTGTACATCAGACAAGTTGGGTGATTTAAGAAAACAGATCATCATCATCTTATAAGAGTATATAATAACAGATTTACATTGCGACAAAAGTATGTACCTTATACCAAGCTCTATTGTAAATGACACAATAAATGTACACAAGAAGAATCCTTACTTATCCACATATCCCCAGAAGGGTGGACCTCTCGGCATGGGGTCACCAGACACCCACAGCCACACACCCTCCACCGTCTGGTCAGTGCCGCCCAGCGACACGCTCACCTCTGTCCTCTCGCTATCTGGAAGGTCACCTAACTTGAATTGGATAGTACAACTAAAGGGTGAAGTTCAGAATTCATTTTCTATTGATGTTATTTAGTAATTGTAAACAAGTCATAAGCTTTAAAGTTCAGCGAAACTGGTAGCGCCTTATAGCTGTTTTCGTACTCATTACGCCAAGTGAAACAGACCTTCCACAAGAAATAATGTGTGGAGGACGAATGGGATGCATCAACTTGCTGATCTCATTGATGTAACGAAGGACGTGTGGGATGCATTACCTTACTGATCTCAATGATGTAGCGGAGGACATGTGGAATGCATCACCTTACTGATCTCATTGATGTAGCGGAGGACGTGTGGGATGCATCAACTTACTGATCTCATTGATGTAGCGGAGGACATATGCAATGCATCACCTTACTGATCTCATTGATGTAGCGGAGGGCATGTGCAATGCATCAACTTACTGATCTCATTGATGTAGCAAAGGACGTGTGGGATGCATCAACTTTCTGATCTCATTGATGTAGCGGAGGACGTATGGGATGCATCAACTTACTGATCTCATTGATTTATCGGAGGACGTGTGGGATGCATCAACTTACTGGTCTCATTAATGTAGCGGAGGACGTCAGCATAAATGTTGGCGTCGGGGAAGACGGCGAGGTCGCCCCCGTGATGAGCGCAGTACTGGTGGGCGGCTCTCCAGCTGAGCCGCTCCCACCAGGAACACGCACCTCCCTCTCACCTGCTTCATCGGCGACGTACATGCCATATTTTCTTGGGAACACAAATTGATATGATTTGTTGTATCTAATAAAATTCTACCATCAACTCGTACAAGAACAACGGCTACAAATAAATTGAAGAGCAGACTGGCCAGTACTCACATAAGACAAACCAAATTCCAAAGATTCACGAAAGACAATATCTCATTCTTTCAAGAAGAAAAAGAAGAAGAGAAACAGCAGACTGGCATTCCTACCTCAGCACAATAAATCACAAAACCAACAAGACCCAAAGTTAACGAACAATGAAAAAAATTCACGCCTCTCGTACCACCCAGGTCCCCACATACGAAGTATTGCTATCCCAACATATCGGAGTTCCTGCTCTCAAAGAACACGTACACATTGACTTGGAGATGACCCATAAACCTCAACAACTCTAAACAAGAAAATCAAAAAAAGAAATATCAAAAAGCTCATTGCTACAACTGGTCTCCCACACTTTACTCCTACCCTCATTCATAACTCAGGACCCATAGAAATTCCTCTACGATACGGCTTCATGATACATCAAACTTCCACATGAAACAGATGGACTCATTAGTAATCTTGGCAATACAATAAATTCTCACACAGCTGGACACGTACCGACATAATACCTGTCCTGAAACCCTTCTAGCTCCTCAACTCCCAGGTTTCCTACCTACCACCTGGCTCTCATCGTAGGTATCCAAACTGTTTGAAAAGTTGTTCATATCAAAATCAAACGAAACATTTCACTCACATCCTCACAATACGTTACCAAAACCAAACATTAATGTACCACACTACATTATGTCTTGAACCTATCATAACCCCATTCCCGCAAACTACCACAGTACATATGATTGAACCTATCATAACCCCATTCCTGCAAACTACCACAGTTCTCATGGCTTGAAACTACCGCAGCCCCACTCCTGCACACTACCACAGTGCGGTATTACTGAACCTACCGCAACCTAACTCCTGCACACTATCACAGTGCGGTATTACTGAACCTACCACAACCCAACTCCTGCACACTACCACGCTACATTATAGCTTGAAACTACCACAACCCCACTCCTGCACATTACCTTATTACATTATGGTTTGAACTTACCACAGCCCCACTCCTGCACACCACACTATAATGTGACTTGACCCTGCCATGATCCCACTCCTGAGTAACAGACATCAGCACTATTTGATACCGTACCTAGGCCTTCTCCATCTCTCTTCATACATTTTCTCCTTTTGCCAGTTCCCTGAACTGTAATATAAAGTCTTTCATATGAAGACAACCTCACGATTACACTGCAGCGCCTTGCTTACACATAACAAAATGACCGCATCTCAGCTGAAATTCACCCTTAGGTTCTTCACTCTATGCAAAAGATTATATACTGCACCCTCGCTGCATCCTGAATGATCATCCACTCCCTCTCAAAAAAATACTTATTAAACTATATGTCACATACAACACACTCAGGACATTTAGCCCCAGTCACAAGCATCAACACAAAGTCCACAAACAGTCAAAATGCCCTAAGACACCTATTGGCATAATTTCTAAACGGGGAAAAGGATCCCAAGTCTCCACACACACACACACACACACACACACACAAATCCACTCTAAATATGCCTACTGACCTTTTTATCTACTTTTTCAAAGGAAACATCATAAAATTAGAAAACAACCAGGAAAAAGCACTCATAAAGATCTTGACCACTTCATCAGGCATACACCCAAATAAAATTGCACTCTCTAGACAAACACGAGTAACACTTGTAGAATCCTGATTCAACATATCACATGATTCACGCACTCTCAGTTGTACGGGGTGATTGTGTCTGTGGTTGTAGGTGGTACTGGATGGTAGAGTGTAGTTATCTAGTTTGTGATGTACTAATTACCGGATGATTGCTTAAAGATCGGGTATAATTACCTAGTTGCGTGTGTGTGTGTGTGTGTGTGTGTGTGTGTGTGTGTGTGTGCATGTGTGTGTGTGTGATACTGGTCATTCTTGGTGGTTTATAAGTTGCTGGATGTTGTTATAGTGTTGTTAAAGATGGTTTTAATGTAATGAGTAATGTGACCTGTTGATGGCGTGTGTCAATTTATTTGTTGTGTGTATCTGTTTGTATTGATTCATTCTTCCTCTACGAAGTGGAGGAAGAACTGTTCCACAACCCTGGGCGTGGTAGGTGGCGTACTGTAGTACCTTGGGATACTGTTGACAGTGTGGTAAATGTTGGTCAGACCCGGGTCTATACTGGTCGTTCATGATGAACCTGAGGCAACATAGTCACACTTCCCACACGTGCTGCATCACAATATCAAACCAAACCCAAACGTCACATGTTCGGATACCACAACAAGTATAACTTGGCGGTACGATGTCTCTCTACCCCACTAATGATGCTTTATGACAACCAAGCTGGGAGTTCTACTATAACGAAACCCTTTGATGCAGTCCCTGTTGTCATTCATCGCATCTGTGACCAATACTTTCACATAAAACTTTTTTCCTGCCCCACCTGGCTTCGCTACCCGCGCCCTTCATTCAAAAGAATTTCAAACACGGCCTCGTAATGATTTGGTCGTCCGTTGAACGAGAGAGCTTTGAATTCTTTTTGCTAACAGACCACTGAGATATATATACTTTGGCACATCTATATGCATTACTTTCGTTTCAACTCTAGCGGGAAATAAGCTTTTAGAGTTTTACGTTATTCAAATTCCGACGTCGGTATTAAAACATAAAACTCCTAGATGCTCGTCAGCCACTTCTATGTATACACAGCTGGTGAGGTGAGCCGTGTAGCCAGCTGGAGGAGGGGAAGGGTCAGTTAGAGATGGTTTATTCTTGTTCCGGTCACAGTGCAGTCCATTACACGGCTACCCATCACACCACTACCCACCCACCCACCCAAGCTGTTGGTTAACGAACCTTAGCTCTACCAGATGGCTGCTCCCCGGGTCGTTGTCCCACGGATCCTCACCTTACTGGACCGTTACCTAATGGACCTCTACCCACTGGACCGTTACCTAACGGACCTCTACCAATGGGACCTTTACCCAACGATACCTTGTCTACCTGTTCACTAGTTACTGGATTCTTGTCTACCGAGGGGCTACCCAGACGGACCTGTGCCCACCATAGACTTGCGTGACGGATCATGATCCTCAAAACTGTTGCCTTCCGGAGCACTGGTCACTGAACCATTACTCATGGGATTTTAGCTCACTGTAACGCAGCCCATTCGACCTCTGCTTACTTCACTGTTCCTTGCAGACGACTGTTCACTCGACTGCTAACTAGCTTACCTAGAACAACGGATCATGACCCATTATTCACCAGTATACAGGTTTATCATAAAGGAATCACAGCCACGTGTGCTCCTAAATGTCCCATGCCTCTGTGACTGGAAAAACGGGGACCGAGGACGGGTTAGTTCAGATGTTATTTGTTGGAGTTAGCCGGGTTCTGCCAGTGGCCGGCGTTCGGTCCGTACCGGTGGCTCATAATAAACCCGGTTCTCAACTGTGACAGCATTATATTTCTAAGTGGTGTTGAAACTCTTTTCTCACAGAGTTTTTGACGCAAACAATTGAGTTTTATCAAGACTTTGGCATGTCTCCTGTTTACACTACTTCCATTAGGTATGGTAAAGATACTAATGTCATCCTGAAGGACATGGACGGTACTCAGGAGCAAGGGAAGAGACATCAACTGAGCCACGTTCAAGTTATGAGCAAGAAAATTGATTGATAACAAAGATACATTTTTTCCTTACTGATCTGGATGTATATCATCTAGTTATTTCAACAGTCGCATTCTTTCGTACAAGATGATGCATCAATAAACTGTTCCTCTATATTAATAATACCGTTTATTATTGTTAGAACAAACACTTCAGTTAATGTAACTATGCCCGGGACTCTTCTATTAGTAACACTAAAACTCGGAGTTATGATGATCTAGTGTTCGTGAGAATGACCACATTTTGCATCGTTTCACAACTTTTTCTTACTACGTCCATTAGTGATCTTCGTCTATCACAGTAATACAAATTGAATCTTGATACATTTAATAAGTATGACGTTACTTAACGAAGAGAAATAGTTGAAACACCGTCCAGCATACCTTGATATAGAAATCTTTTCGTATTATATCTAACTTACGACTGGAACCTATATAACTACCACCACAAACCATCTGGACGGTTCCCACGTACCATTAGTGGCACGTCCACCATCAGCTGGGAACCACTGTTCTTAGATCAGCAAAGTTGTTGAACACATCGTCATTACTTCACTATCTGTGAACTGTGAGGCTTTTCTGTCTACCTTCCTCTTGCTACTTCACTAACTGTGAACTGTGAGGCTTTTCTGTCTACCTTCCTCTTACTTTACTAAATGTCTTACACAGGGCTTCCTCGGCCTCCTACCGGTCGATGACTCTCTAACCGTGAGGCAGAAAGGTTTAACTGGCTGCCTCCCAAACACACCTTGACTGACTGTAGAACGTTAAACCTTCACTTGTGATCTCTCTTGTACTGTATCACTAATCTAGGTTTTCCAGAGCATCGCTTCATAAATAGTAAGAAATAAAAAGGCTTCGCCAGTCTCTTGTTACACTTTTCTTCTCATGAAGTGAAATCTGAGGCTTTCCTTGTCGTCTCCCTCATGGTCTGTTCACTAAGTGTGAAACACCTGGCTTCCCTGGCGGCCTCCTTCACACTACGAAACAGGAATTTTCTGGTTGTTTATCCCACGTCCTCTGTTACTTCAGGCATAACATAAGAATTGTCTTGTCTCCTCCAGCACAGAGTTTTACCAGCGGATAAACAAAGGGTAATGAGACAGCAAGGCATAACGTATGTCGTTTATGTGGTGTTTCCTTTCATATAGAAGACTCGTATTCATAGTTGAGAGTTTTATATTATAGCGCTCGTGTTGTGGATAACTTGAGTGTTATTCTTACTGGCCAGGACTGCTTTTAGAGTTACGTTTTACACACTGTATCATCAAACGAGGCATAAAGACGATGGGTAAGGGCATAAACATTGGTATATTCCCATATCAGTGGAGAGATTCTCATCAGCAATATATACAACAAAGCCATGTCTTATGCCGAAGCGTAGCATAGCACAGCCGACCACTTCTAATGGTTAAGGTTTGAATGTTGACGACTTGGCTGCACTGTGTCACGTTGACGATGTAATGCAACTGACGTCTTTACCATTATCATACTTGACTCAGTCCAACTGTTGCTAATGGTTTACACTCAGCTGGATACTATATTAATTGATGAGGAAATGTCACATGCAGGTTTGAATGAGTTCTTCGATCGAGATGACATAGGTGCATTTGCAAATGTAGAGTAAACGAAAGGATTTTTTGATGTCTTCCTTTTTTGTTTAGATAATTAAATCATTGTGAACATTAAGGCTGCCTGGAATTACTGCGGTAATGTGTCTACCGTTCCTCTACCTCTGTACTAATTTCCCATATTTTTTTTTTTCATTTCGCCCAATTGGAAGACTGGGCCAATTGTTAACGCCTCGTCAGCCACTCTTATGTCTGTCTTTTCTTAGTGTACTGCAGCAGATCCTCTGAGCTTCCCCTGATGTCTCCTTCATCTTAACCTTTCTTCCTTACAAGAAATTAACACATTACACTGTATCATTTCGTTCCATGTATAAATCACTGACAACTTTCTTGTTCGTACATTTATAGAGACTTTTGTATGAGTGTCTTTTGATACCGTTACGTCATATACAAAATTAGAGAATTCCCTCTGACTGGTGTCCATCTTGATCAAGATGGCCCCAGGTATTTCCTCTCTCCAAGTTCTCGCTTCCCCACCTTGATCCATTATCGTATATGACTAAATCAATCTGTTTCTAATGCATTACAGTCAAAGGGACTGTATACTGCTGAAGTAATTAGCAGAAGCCAATCTATTCCTGTTTCTGGCTGGGATATTGGATGCAAATGTCTGCCCACGCGACCTGCTGTGTACACTATGTACGTTGCTGTGTTGGCAGTGTTAAGACATTATGACGTATAAGTTTATGAGGTATATAGTGTAACTCTTCCTGGTCGATGATATTTTGTCAAGATCACATTATTTTATCATGTGTACAGTCAACGTACAGTAAGAGGATGTTCTCAAAGGCTGACAATCTTCATGACTTCATCCCTTACTGACTGACGCTGTCCAGTGCTCTATTACTGTCTGGCTGACAGTAGCTAGGACTCCTTCCCTTACTGCTGACAGTGTCCATTGCTGCATGGCTGTCTGGCTGATAGCGACTAGTAATCCATCCTTTACTGCTGACAGAGACCAGGACTCCTTCCTTCCCTGCCTGACACTGTCCAGCACTCCATTCTTCACTGTTGACAGTGTCAGGATTCCTTCCCCCACCGCTCCACAGTATCTGTGACTCTGTCTCTGGCTAGGATGTAGTTTACAGAGGGAACTGCTGCTCGCCTGTGTCCCTCAGTAGTACCAACTCTTGCGTGTGAACACAACTGGTACTGGATGGTGAAATTATCGATTTGCGAACCACTAAATAACATCCATCATAACAGTTTCTGAAATTTAGAAAGTATAACGATCTTTTTAGGAGAATGTATATAAAATGCCGCTGACGAAAAACCATAATATCATAAACGACCTACTGCGTCATTCTCAAAAACCGATCATTTAAAAACAAATCTGTCATTACTACTGAAATAAAAATCATACATTGAAGGATAAGTGTATAGCCAATGAATAGTCTTATACCACAATGCTGTGTATTACCATTGTACCTTTGTTTAGCACCATTGTATGACTGTATTGTACCATTGCATAAAGATAAGGAAGATAAAGGTGGCTTTTTGAATTACAGAGATATGTGTTTGTTGGCTGTGCCTGTGAAGTTATGCGGAAGAGTGTGATTGAGGTTGTAAAGGTGTGGCACGCAAAGAACATCACATTAGGGAAGAACAATGTGGTCTAAGGATTAGTGAAAGATGCGCGCATCTTTACTTTAATCTTAAAAATGTGTGTGAAGATTATCTAAAGAATCAGGATTCATATGTGGCATTTATGACCTGGAGAAAGCGTATGATACGATTTTTGAAAGAGATGCTCTGTTATAGGTGCTACAAGTATGGGAAGAAAGCTACTAGACGCTGTGAGAGGTTTTCTATCGAGGAAGGAATGTATTTAAGTATGGAAAGGTCAAGGTGAGTGATATCAGGTGAACGTGGGTCTGCGGTGGGGTGTGTGATGTCGCCAAGATAATGATAATGATTGGTTTTATTCACTCGATGATCTACTATTTTACCTGAAGCATTAAGATGCTGAGGACACGTTTGTGGCAATGTGAACACATAACAGATAGAACTGGTAAGAAACTGCCATAAGAAATATAACACATGATCAAAAAAGTGTTACGTTGGTGAACACATGAAAATATTGTATGAAATAAGTACAAGATAACCACAGACTGTCTTCTTTGATCGACGGTAGAACACTTGTCTTATACATAACGAAAAGTTAAGTATGGAAGAAAAATGTGTTTAGGTAGAGACACGGCATCGAGAGGGGAAGTTCTGTTGAAAACGCAAACTACGATACGCTAGTTAGTTTAATGTGTAATATCAAAGTCAAATTTCACAGAGTTATGGTTCTGAGCAAAATATCAAGATATTTACGCCAGAATATCGGCATTCATGGCGTCATCGTCTCCAGCTGCTTTTAATCTAAACTTGAAAATTTTTAGAGACTTTGGGGTCAGATAAACAACAGTACACTTATTGGACAAGTTTGAAATTCTTCCTCTGGTGTGACGTGTACAAGGAGACAACTCCAAACACTTAGTTCACAGAGGAAAGTGTAAGAATATTGTACTGACTGGAAATTCCTCCTCCTGGCTCTGCTTTCGACAGCATTCACTTCTGAGGTGAGAGGCTCTGGATATGATCCAAGACTAAAGTAACTTATTGAAAAAAATTCTTTCATGTCGAAGGCTCCGACCACGGATAAAATAAATTTTCGAGGCCAGGTTTTAGATAATGGACAAAATAGGACGGAGCAGATACAAAAGTAGTGAAGAGGAAGGATGAGAATGTCAAATAGAACATATTCCAAACCAAACCAAAATATGCTATAATGTGATCATAATACTATAATGTGACCATAATGACCATAATGCCATAATGACCATAATGTTACAATGTGACCATAATGATCATAATGCTATAATGTGACCATAATGATCATAATGCTATAATGTGACCATAATGATCATAATGCTATAATGTGACCATAATGATCATA
>JAUTXX010518221.1:0-11566 GCA_032273605.1 Panulirus laevicauda | reverse complement strand
AACCCCCTCCTCAATCTCCCCCCCCCCCTTCCCCACATCCCGTTTTCTTAACCTCATAAGCCACAAGGGGCCAGGAACGACATACCGCGAACGCCTTGGCGTACGCCCTTTGCATCTACGCCAATTTGTTCCACTTTCTCCCAATACATCGAGGTATTAATCACTCATCAGACGCTGTTGCCATCTATCGTTGCGAGGCAACGCGCGGATCACATATACAAGCCGGGCTGTAAATCTCTCACCAGGAAGCGATGTTGAACAAACTGGTTTCCCTCCTTCGGCGCCTTAGAGATAGCTCCTTCATCAATGTCTACGTCAGTGTCAGGTCAAGGGAGGTCCGACTGATGTGGCTTTGTCTTATGAAAGTGGTTGGTTACCAGGGGTGAGAGAGAGAGAGAGAGAGAGAGAGAGAGAGAGAGAGAGAGAGAGAGAGAGAGAGAGAGAATTCATCATATATCTACAAAGTTAATTGGTTTGTATTGAGGCAAACGTGTATATCTGACTGGACTTTGTATGTGGATGACATCTATATGAAAGCGAGGAAATTCATTTATGCATAGATGAAATGCTATATTTGAAGAAGGTTTATATGTGCCTGGTAAGAATGTGTATAAATGTGATATCTTGGGGATGTATAGGAGTGGATTAGGTGGTGTGCATTTAGGAAAGATGTACGTATGGATAAAGTGTTGTATGCACATACGAGATTGACTAAGAGTAGACAAGATTTGCATCCATACATAAGCAAAAGACAGTATACTTGAATTAAAGAGTTGGGGATATACACATAGGAATGGTAAAGAGAGAAACAGACCGCTGTTTGTGATGGGAGAAGGGATTAGAAACTTGAGACAAATACAAGAGTGGAAAGGCAAAAACATGTTAGTGAGGGGTTGTTCGTATCGATGAAGGTCAAAGTCTTTGGTTCCACTGGATATGGGGGACGAGTGTGTGTGTGTGTGTGTGTGCAGACACTTGCAAGAGGAGTATATACAGGAAGGAGGATATAAGTGTGGTAATGAGTATATACGTGGGGAAAGGATATCCTTTGGATATTTTATGCAAGGGATAACGTTTGTGCACCTTAAATGCACACAAACTCCAGTAAACTTGTTGGGGCATACGTTTCTTTAAAGTTTTCTATTTGGATATTATATTTCTTATGCCATCTGGTACTGATGTCTAACAATATACCAAGAGATAACACTACGATCTCTCTAACAACCTGCTGTTTGAGAATGGGGTAATATCGATGCCTTGTCTTCACTCATCATACAATGACTCACCTCATACCACTGATAAGCATCTAGGGCATTGCATTCGTCATACTGTCATACTCTGCAATGAACGTTCTCGTCTCGACTTTTGACATACATACCACAGTTCATACTACCGCTCACCTCATTCACACACACACTTTTTTTTTTTTGCTATCTCTACACACACCCACCCACCTTCCTTCCTTCCTTCACTTAACCAGCTATGCCTTGTTCATTTCTAAATCTATTCTCGAGATTTTCGACTGTGTCAGAGCGCGTTAGCTCTACCGTATAGCAAAATATCGTCGTTAGGGACACTTAAGTGCGTAAGTGCTCCCTCTCTCTCTAACCCTCACAACCCTATCCCAATAAATCCATTACCGCATCCCTCTCCTCTTCATAATACCATCCACACACACACACGTTTCTCTTCCCTACATAGAGTGGGCTGGACCACTCACTTTGAGCACCTTCGATTCCCTTTCATGTAACTGCATATGTTAACACCCCAACAGCCTGTCTTTCTTTTCATTAAGTTGTCTCATATCTTCAGCTTCCCTGACAAAAGTTTGCAAGGCTGTTACCTATATACTCTCCTGGTTCCTTAGTCCATTCAGCAACTATTAGCAACGCCCTCCCATCTCTTTCACATGAGCTCTCCTCGTGCAAGTTGCCAAATGTATACATACCCTTTGATGAAACCCACAAAAGCGCCATAGCTTCGGGTATATTTTCGTCTCGTTATAATATTCTTTCGTATTTTAGGCTTCAGTACATTACACATTTTCTCGTTTAGTTTTGTATATTCATTCTCGAAATATGTCAACTATGAAACCGAAATCCTCTACTGATGTGATGTTTCTGTTTAGATTTTTGATATTTTTAAAAAGGCAAGTTGTTACAACGCAACAGTTTACAGATGATGGATACGCTTTTCAAGCGAAGAGAAATGAGTTGTAAACGAAATGTTTCATTCGTATAATCTTGATAACACTGTCGTGTTCTTCAGGAGAAACGAGTTTTACACAAGCTATGATGTGCATCTTTAAACCCAAATACATAGTTAACATTGAGGTATGATTCTTATGTTTGAACCCTAACAATCTCCCTTTTTCTCTTTAGCCCTGTAAGGCTCAGATGTAAAACTTGAACTCAAAGCATGATCAAGAAGACAACCTTAAAGTTACGATTCTCATAGTGAAGATAGTTGTTCAACTTTGAACACCCATACTCCACACTGAAGACACAACGTTCATTTTTGAACTCCACTATCATATAACTAAGGCCCTCAAGGTGAATTTTAAACCCAATCAAGTTATGATGAACGAGACATGCTACCATTACAAGCTACACTTCCTATAGAAAGTGAAAATAAGTTGTTCCACTGTACACTTGCGATGTATGTGTATTGTACATGCATTAACTAAACTACTTTGTTATGCAAATGCCGTTCATATGCGCACTATACTTTTATGAATGAATTTCCCTACAGTCTTTCTGTATACGTTGACCCCATGATATAACTAATTTCTTACATTCACTTTATTCTAACTACACCTTTGTACATTTCTTAGCACTTTCTTGTAAGTAATGGCTCTGTACGTGTACACTATACAATTCTCGTTTCTTCGTTTCGAGTAATGTTGCCACAAGGTGACAGTGGTGCGAATGTTTAAGTATTTGCTCTACATTAACCTTGTAGATATAAGCAACTTACCACTATATATAAATTCTGTTCTCTACAAGTAGATAGCGACATATGAATACACAAACCTTTCTAGATACTATTAATCATCTATGGAAAGGAGACTACACACACGATCAGCGTGTCACCTGGCCCTATACCTATGTCCAGAGCACTGAACCAAGCTATAACTATAGAGTTCTATATATATATATAACCCTGCAGTTATAGCTATAAGCCACCCATTTCACACGAGATGTGAAAATCATAAGAGAAAACGACGTCAGGTTAAGAATTTCTCTACCTTGTACTAACAGTGATCGAGTGGTTAATAAAATTGGTAAATACCTTTTACGAAATTTTTCTCTCTTTTTTCGGCCCTGTGGTTTATAATGTTATACGTCTTAGGTGTCAATAAGTCCGTCATGCCAGAGTTAGGGGAGAGGACTCGAACCCATCCTCCCTGCTGTGACAAGCTGAATATGTATGATTTTGTTCAGAGTGATCGATGAGCCTTCATTGCATTATTAGTTTTTCATACTTTTGCCTGAAATTGATTTATGTGAGATAACAGACAGTTTAATGGGTTAGTTAGATCAGAGATAGAAGAGGAGCTAGCTTTTTTTTCTCTTTCTCGGTCACTCACTGGAAGCCTAAATGGTTTCCTGTTAATTAACTGTCTTATTACTATGGTTATGATATGATGCCTTGTTAAGATGGATTACTTTTTTTTCATTTTCTAAAGTTTGCTTTTTTATGATATTAGTCATTAGCATGTTTGTTTTTCGGTCAGCTTAATATGGCTAAGATACGATATATATTTTCTTGAAAATGGTAAGCATCTTTTTTTTTTGGTTAGTGCCTGTAGTGTTAAGGAAGTGTATTGCTTCCATAAAAAGAACGTTTCATTATGTTACATCCGATTAAAGAGACTCTGAATATTTGGCTATGATGGCATGATCTGTGCAGCGATTGGCCATTTGAAGGATCTTTTACATGGGTCATAATCTTAACTATCGTGTGTTGGAACAATTCTCTCTTGAAGGTTTCATCTAGGCGTTAGTGGAACAGAATGAAACGCACTCTCCTTTAAGGTAATCTGTACCGTACCTAGACATGGTCCTGTGTGGATACATTTTAGGTCTGTCAACTGCATAACCAACTTGAAGGACTCATCTCTTGTTCATATATTCGACGAGGTTATCTTTAAACTTAGGACCCGCAAGGACTTATGTATCGATGGGGTGTCACAGATACAAATCAAACCAAGTCCTGTAGCAGCCTCATAGTACAATTTATTCCGAGATGCATCTACACATCATGAAAAGAAGTCATAGTTTCAAACAGACAAATCTATGATAATGAAAGGTTCAAGCGATTGAGCCATATTGTGTTCGAGGGAGCTAGAAAACAATGATCCAATCACATTCCAGAATGGAAACATCGAAGGCTTTAGGAACGAGTTGCGCGATAGCTACCTTACCTAACCTAAACAGCTTCCACACAAGGAAACTGCGCGAGCACCCTCTTGGCGTCATCACTCAAGCGATTTGCAATGATAAACACATTACCAACACACAGACAGACTCGGGATCCTCATAATAAACAGTGCAGCGCTTCGCAGTATAAGATACAAGCCAATAATTCTTGCGGTTCATCCAGATCACTCGACCAACCTCGTACATCATCGCCAGTCAAAGATAGCAAACTTTGCCGACATGTGATTAAAGTAAGCTGACGTTTAAACAGAACCAAATGACAGTTTTCTTTTAATACTTGTTCACCACCTCGACTCACGAGAGGGGCCTGCAGGAACGTGTAACTCAGCTCTGCTTGACCCCTTCCTTTGTTTCCACTCTTAGAACGTGACACACACAGCAGGGGAGGATGTCAAGCCTCTTCGTTCCCACTCTTCTTAAGTCTCCTCTACAACACAAGGAATCCGCTGGTAGCGTTCGTATCCCCACTAACACAAAGTAGAACTGACATGGCAACGAAAGGAAATCGAGAACACCTCACGTGCAGATAAGAAACGAGCCAAGAATCCTGACTTACACATTAACTTGAAATTGATGGATTATAAATGGGACGAAAAATAATGTTTCATAATGGTTTAAAAGAGAAAAAAAAAACACACTGCTTTGCTGGCATTTGGATGCCCAGGCAAAGTCAGTGTTCTCACGAAGTCTTAAACCACCTGAGGGTCAGGTCAAAGGACATCAAGTCATCATACCCGAGGATCTTACCCTCGTATTCAAGGGGTAGTACCTTCGTCCTCGGGGCAGTCTCGTCTTTATCAGGACGGCGTTGTTAACCACATAACGACAGAGACCCGACGCGCTCAGAGAAAGGAAAAGTCTCCGCCGCGTCTACGAAAATGACCAACAATCACGATTCTAAACAGACGTTTCGGCACAGATTGTTTCCTCCCGTAGATCCCAATCACTCAAGGCTGATGGCGCTAGCCTTAAGTCCCCAGAATCACACGGCCGTCTTCCTGAAGCCACTTACACGGGCGCCTTTACGTTGTACGGGAGTTACGGCGGTACAGGTAAAGGGCGGAGTGGTTGCCTTGTACCAAACAGGTGATTAGTGGGTGGTGGGCCATCAAGACGTGAGGGTAACATGTTTTTGTTTCCCTTCTCAGAGCTCCAGATTAGCTAGGATTGAACATGCCTCATACAGCTGTTTCATTTAGATTATCAGTGTGTGTGTGTGTGTGTGTGTGTGTGTGTGTGTGTGTGTGCGCGCGCGCGCTTGTGATGTGAGGGAGCTCTCTATCTAGATGTTAAGGGTTACAAGACTTCTTAAGTAGTTCTTCATGTCTGCTTAGTACTAGCTAATCACCCCCTTGTACGAGACCCAGAGATGCCCATGTTTGTTATATTCTACACAAACGTAGTATATAAAGGTAACAAGTGCACATCGACCCTCATAGTAACAAAGATTCTCCAAGAGTTGTGAGGAATGAATTAGAAAGGAAAATAGAACGCGATACTAATTTAGATTATTGGCTTTTTTGATGAATTAGATCTTATTGCTCCTTACGAATAAGAAGTTAAGATTTACTTGATGAATTCGTTTAATCATACATTTTTTGCGATTAGAAAATAGATTAATGAATCTTTTACGTTTTGACTGAAGTCGATTTATTTCTAGTAGACAAAAGGAATTTGTTTATAAACTCAAACGCCAGGAATTTTGGTAGATTCATATACAGATCTTCTACAACTAAGAAGCAAAAGAAAATCCTGTGTACAGAATTCGCCTTCTATATATCCGAACGGACGTAAAGACAACAAGGTTATCAACCCATCAAATTATCAATAATCTTCGAAAAGTTTGAAAATCGTCAGAGATGATTAAATACATCGCCTAATGTCTATAGATCTCCTACTGGAGTTTTGGTGGACCATGAAAATGAAAAGTGAAACATCCTTGTCTTCTTAGAATCATTCCATTCGGTGTGGCATTCAATATATGAGACAAGTAACAAGTAGCAGCCACGTGCTTTTCAGAAAATCTGTTTTAAAAGCTGTGGTATTAAAGATAGCTTATAGGATGGACATACTGTTAGATTTAATGGTAATCGTCTACTCATGATAAACTGCAAATAATCCAAACATCCATCATAACATTGCAAGAATGACATGAAAGTAAAGATAATCAAGCCACATACTGCAACATATATCAAACATGCGCTGTACAATTTTTTTGGGGAGTTTGAACCGAATCACAAGATGTTAAGCCACTGGACAATGATGCAAGGGGCAATGATCATCAAGTATGCTAAAGATAAATTCTAATTGCTTTTCCGAAATGCTAAGAATATCTTATTCTTTCTCCTTTGGACTTTCATTATTTACTCCTTGGCAGGACTCGCAAAGGGGAGCATTTATGTCCCTTTTGAGGAAGGATAGTAGAGCAAGTCTACTTATTGTTAGGCCGATAATCCAGGAAATACTGGGAGGCTTTGAAAACTGGAAAGATAAATTGAGGAAGGAAAAAGAATTTAGGTGTTCCTCTCCAAGTGAGAGAGGAAAGTAATTCAAGGATGTAATTAGTAGCGAAAGTCTCCGATTCTATCATGCGATGTACCTTATACGAGATATCAAGTGGCAAGAACTATATACATGTATATGTGTGTATGACCTTACCAATCTTTAGAAAAAGTTCTTAGAAATCATTTTCAAAATCAAGACTTAATAGTCAGCTTGTTAACACATATTTCTACATTACAAACTTTATAACAATTCTGAACAACTAGGAACATGCTACAACATACACACACGGGCTTCTACGGTGTAATTTTGTTTAGCGTCGCTGACTATGATTCACACACGGGAGCGGCAATTGGCCCACAGGCAACCCAACTGTTCATCTTCTCTTTTGGGCTTAGGATGGGACCTACACGTGTCAAGATACGGGACATGCATTCAAGGTTAAGAGACGGGATAACACCAGACCAAAAGTTTTTCCCACCAACATAAAAACAGTAATCACAAATAGTAATCACACGGTAATCAGGCACGACACAAAGAATATAAACTCATATAAACGTGTTACGTACTATGTATCATGTATGCAGAGGGAGATACGAGAAACTTTTCTTTTCTCGTGTGTTTACTTTCCTTACGAATTTAGCAGTTAACTTGACAATTATGGTGAAATGATGACACGACTTGCGAGAGTTTCGAGATGGACGAAAAAGGATGAGAGTATACATCTAAAATACTAACTGATGATGATGTGCATGTTATTGAGGCTTGTGTGACTGATAAGGAAACATTGAGGGATGCAAGATCTTTTTTTAGTGGGTTTTAGAGTTGAGGGCGTAGGCACAGACAACAACCATGTAAATGTAGATGTTTATACGGATTTAGGTGTAGACCTGGGTGTACAAGGCGTCTGTAGGTGTGGGTATCTCTATATCGGAGGCGTAGGCGTGCAGTAAAGATGTAATTGACGTGGTTATGGCGTGGGTGCAGTTACGGACCAGAACGCAGGTGGTGTGTGTAAAGGCTAAGGGTTCATCTGAGGATATTTCGAAGTTCCCCAACTGTTGTGTATAGCGAGGTGTTCGTGGTTTGCTCCAGTCTACCGATTGTGTTTAGTGCTCATGTGGCTTGGACTTTTTTTTTCCCAACGAGTACGATTGCATAAAGTCTTCAAAAAAAAAAAAAAAAGGTTTAGAACTACTTTTTTCCTAACTGCACAGTTCACCGAGCATTTTCGGTTGCACATGTGTACATGTATCCTCAGCAAGATAAATCTATAGCGATATATATTCTGTGCATATAAACATAGGAGTTAAAGACAGCATCCACTCACTTATTAGCAAATAATCATGGAAGCAATCCACCCCTTACCAGCTTGTATGCAAAGGCAAATAAATCAATGGGTGTTTGGCTAGTCAGTTTTAATGAGCACACGCAAAACTGTGGGAGGGTGCGCGCAACAATCGGATGCCCCACTGCGCATAGATGGCAGCACTGATAGCGGTTGGCGAGGCAGTCGCTGCGCACCACAGCGTTCCATCACGTTACGCACCTTTGTCTTCCTTCCCCAAGATAAAACCCTCCTGAAATATGACTCAAGTGTATAAGCAGGAACCCTACGAGAATATCTGGCTTTATCATCACTTCGATGCTTAATAAAATCCTCAGCGAACTCGTCCTCGACCTACCTGGACGCTCAGAGGTGACGAACGCTTCCTAACCTCCCTTGCTCCGGTGTTTCCTACTATACCAGAGCATTGCCCGAGACCCCACGCTCCACTAGGACACTGCAGGAGCTACTTGGGTTGTGATGACAAGGAGAAACTGGCAATTCCAAGTAGATTTTTTTTTTTTTTGCAAATCTAAGATGGTAAACATTGTAAATAATCATGCAAAAGATTTCAACAGAGAAGCAGGGGTGGCTAGGAAATGTTCGTTGTCCACTGAAGTGCGAAAACAGCAACAGTAGCAGCCGCAGAAGCAACAGCAGCAGAAGCGGCAACAGCAGAATGGCCAGATACAGAAGTGACAACATCAGAAAAAGTATTTGTCCTGACAGCAGAAGGCAACAAAGGTAACAAAAGCACGAAACAAAATTAGCATAAGTAGTCACAGTATCATAGCATCATCAACACTAAAAAAAACAACAACAATCTATAGCCAAAATGATAAATAAATGATATCAAACATCAACAGCATCACGGTCATCAAGCACAGCCGGAGCAGCGGGCAGGATACGACAGCAAGCGTCAGAACCGTTGAGGTGTGGGGCGCGCGCGTGGGAGCTCGGATCGAGTCTTACCCATGCTATATATCTGTAGGTCGGGCCCGACCCCCGCCAGGAGTAACTACCCGTATTATTCACCCACCCATCCCTTAGAATTCATTAGTGGACCCTCACAAGGGGGACATCCAACAGCGGCACATAAGGCACCGTCCCAAACACAGATAGAATCATATAGGGTCGTGGCAATTTCATTTACCAAATAGCCGAAGGATAGAAATTATTATGATAGCTCGGAATGTTTGGCAAGATAAATGGATATAGGCAGCTTTAAAGGGGGGAAGAAATGGTTGACTAAATGGGTGAAAGGTCATGTGAATCTAATGGAACGTTCTTGTTGGGAATAACTTAGAGTTAAATGGTATTTGACCCAACGTTCGGGACTCTGATTTCTACATCATATATTTCTTTCTCGAGTTTTCTAAATATTAGATCATTCACAATATGACAAAATAGAGATTAAAATGTAAAAGAAGTCGAGTACACAACACAATTTATCTTGGGACCAATTGAAAAAAAAAATGAAGGAGAACGTGTGGAGTGGTTTATGTCACCCTATTTTCATATATAAGAATATCTAAAGTCTCTCATGATAAGCTGAACACCCTGCACAGTCGTCGGAAAGCCTCAAAGTGCACACTAACTTATACCCAATACGAGAAGTTCACCGCCGTTTATGTTTGTGTTGTTCGAAAAGTTTGCGTAGTTGTTCCTTGACCCCACTTCCATTGTTAATCATACAAGTAACGTATCCACTGCATTTTTTCACTCTGCTGTGTTCCATCGTTTCATGGCAGCACGAGGGTACCAGCGTGAGCATAGATGCATACGCGCGACCACGGCGGCATACGTGCGAGCATAGTAAGCACTTGAATGACCATAGTGTGCAAATGGTTCTAGGAAATGCATCGTCGCCACTAACATACCTTACATTTGCCCTCGGCTGAGCTTAATAACATCATGCTCAAACATAATTCAACTAACGTGGGCATAGTAACGCCTCTGTGGACACAGTGGCCTCAATTCAGGCACAATACGACCATTAGCACAGTGGCACTAATCCACACAGTGTGGTTTTGTATGATAAACACACTGAGCGAACACGTTGGTACTGGCGTGGACATAGTGTCACATGTAAGGGCATAGTGGCACTACAACCGCAGTCATATTGGCATTAGTGGATAATCAGAGACGCTGAGAGAGTAGGGTAGCACTAACGTGGGCATAGTGGAATTAGCGAAGGTATACTACTACTACATGAAGCACAGGGATCTACCGCAAGTACAAAAAAACACCATCGCAAAGCAGAGCGACACCATCACGAATACAGTGACATCACCGAGAGTATAGTGACGTTAGCGCAAGCATAATAGTAACCACCTCGAAAATGGTCACACCATCACGAGCACAGTGGACCCTAAACATGAGGATCATGACGGACGCAAGCATAGCAACAAATAGGGAGCATAGCGACACTGCAGCGAGTACAGTAGCTTCAATGAGAGCGTGTTGGCGCCGTCTCAAACACAGTGAACACCAACTCGAACATAATGGCACCAGCACGAGCGTAGCAACACGGAAGACAAATCCATTGGTTTAGTGACTGCTGGAGTGGAGTTTGACAGCCATCCTACCCTAAGCCAGCCAGTCAACCAATGAACCAACTAGGTCCCCATCCAACCAACCAGCCAGGACCACAGTCAACCTACCAGCCAGCCAATTCCCCAATCAACCAACCTACCAGCCAGCCAGCCAAGTCCCCATCCAATCAACCATCCAGCCAGCCAAGTCCCCAATTCATTTTTTCTTTTTTCATCAACACCAGATTTTGATTGGCTTTATTACGGGATCAATTACGGTGACGACCTGACCTTTCCGGACCCGCTAACTGGTAACGGCTTAAGGGTTAGTGCAGGAGCGGACCTCGAGGTCCTTGTACCTAGAGGATTAATGTTTTTATACGATATATATATATATATATATATATGGATATATATATATCCACACGATGTATCGATATATATTGTTTCAACTGCATATATCACGTGGAAAATGTTCAAGATATCCAACCACCTGTATTGCCTTAGCATACAACGAGTGCCATTCTTATTTGTCACTGGTGGAGTATGACGACGCATTAGGTTCGCCTACCTTAAACATTTGCTGCCTGAACATACCAGAGTTAGCCAACACGTAGCCTCTCTTATGCAAGCTGCCGCATGATGATGAATCTATCACAAAAAACAAACATGCTCACAACCCTTACTATCTGATGGTACTGAATAGAATTAGTTATAAAATCTATATGCTACCGGCTGAATATATATTATATATATATATA
>JAUTXX010518200.1:0-11567 GCA_032273605.1 Panulirus laevicauda | reverse complement strand
GGTGCAAGCTGTGAACAATAACCAAGAGAAAAAGAAAGGAGAAATACGTGGTATGTTTGAGGAAAGAAGCCTGGATGTTCTGGCTTTAAGTGAAACGAAGTTCAAGGGTAAAGTGGAAGAGTGGTTTGGGAATATCTTTGGAGAAAATTCAGGGGTTGGTGATTTGACAAGACCTAAGGAAGGAGTAGCACTGCTCCTGAAGCAGGAGTTGTGGGAGTATGTGTTAGAGTGTAAGATAGTGAATTCTAGTTTAATATGGGTAAAACTGAAAGTGGATGGAGAGAGATGGGTGATTATTGTCGTTTATACACCTGGTCATGAGAAGAAAGGTCATGAGAGACAAGTATTCTGGGAGCAGCATAGTGAGTGTGTCAGCAGCTTTGATGCACGAGACCGGGTTTTAGTGACGGGCGACTTAACTGCGAACGTGAGTAATGTGGTAGTTGAGGGTATAATTAGTGTACATGAGGTATTCAGTGTTGTTAATGGAAATGGTGAAGAGCTTCTGGATTTGTGTGCTGAAAAAAGACTGGTGATTGGGAATACCTAGTTTAAAAAGAGATATATACATAAGTATACGCATGTAAGTAGGAGAGATGGCCAAAGAGCATTATTAGATTACGTGTTAATTGATAGGTGTTTAAAAGAGAGACGTTTGAATGTTGATATGCTGAAAGGGGAAGCTGGAGGGATGTCCGATCACTATCTTGTAGAGGCGAAGGTGAAGATTTGTAGAAGTTTTCAAAAAAGAAGGGAGAATGTTGGGGAGAAGAGAGTGGTGAGAGTAAATGAGTTTGAAAAGGACACTTGTGTGAGGAAGTACCGGGAGAGATGGAGTGTAGAACGGCAAAAGGTTAAAGCAAATGACGTGAGGGGTGTGAATGAGGATTAGGATGTATTTAGGGAAGCAGTGATGGCTTGTGCAAAAGATACATGTGGCATGAGAAAGGTGGGCAGATTAGCAAGGGTAGTGAGCGGTGGGATGATGATGTAAATTTGTTAGTGAAAGAGAAAAGAGTGGCGTTTGGACTACATTTTCCAAGGTAGGAGTGCAAATGACTGGAAGATGTATAAAAGAAACCGGTAGGAGGTCAAGAGAAAGGTGCAAGAGGTGAAAAAGAGGGCAAATGAGAGTTGGGGTGAGAGAGTATCATTAAAATTTAGAGAGAATAAAAGGATGATTTGGAAAGAGGTAAATAGCGTGTGTAAGACAAGAAAACAAATGGGAACATCGGTGAAGGGGACAAATGGGGAAGAAGTAACGGGTAGTGATGAAGTGAGAAGATGAAGTAAGTATTTTGAAGGTTTGTTGAATGTGTTTGATGATGGAGTGGCAGACATAGGGTATTTTGGTCGGGGTGGTGTGCGAAGTGAGAGGGTCAGGCAGAATGGATTGGTTAAGATAGAAGAGGTAGTGAAAGCATTGCGGAAGATGAAATCCGGCAACGCAGCAGGTTTGGATGCTATTGCAGTAGAATTCACTAAGAAAGGAGGTGACTGTGTTGTTTAATTTGTTTATGGATGGGGTGGTGTTGGGGAAGTAAATGCAAGAGTTTTGGAGAGAGGGGCGAGTATGCATGCAGTCTGTTGGCGATGAGAGGGCCTGGGAAGTGAGTCAGTTGTTGTTCGCAGATGATACAGCTCTAATGGCTGATTCAAGTGAGAGACTGCAGAAGCTGGTGACTGAGTTTGGAGAAGTGTGTGAAAGGAGAAAGTTGAGAGTAAATGCAAACAAGAGATAAGTTATTAGGTTAAGTAGGTTGTGGGACAGGTTAATTAGGATACAAGTCTGACTGGAGAAAAATTGGAGGAAGTGAAGTGTCTTAGATACCTGGGAGTGGACTTTGCATCAAATGGAAAAATGGAAGTGGAAGTGAATCGCAGGGTGGACGAGGGGACGAAGGTTCTGAGAGCAGTGAAGAATGTGTGGAAGGAGAGAACGCTATCTCGGAGAGAAAAAAATGGGTATGTTTAAAGGAATAGTAGTTCCAACAATGTTATATGGTTACGAGGCATTGGTTATAGATAGGTTTGTATGGAGGAGGGTGGATGTGTTGGAAATGAAATGTTTGAGGACAATATGTGGTTTGAGGTGGTTTGATCGAGTAAGTAATGTAAGGGTAAGAGATATGTGTGGAAATAAAAAGAATGTGGTTGAGAGAGCACAGAGGGGTGTGCTGAAATGGTTTGAACATATAGAGAGAATGCGTGAGGAAAGATTGACAAAGAGGATATATGTGTCAGAGGTGGAGGGAACAAGAAGTGGGAGACCAAAATGGAGGTAGAAGGATGGAGTGAGAACGATTTTGAGCGATCGGGGCCTGAACATGCTGGATGGTGAGAGGTGTGCGAGGAATAGAGTGAATTGGAACGACATGGTATACTTGGGTCGATGTGCTGTCAGTGGATTAAACCAGGGCATGTGAAATGTCTAGGGTAAATCCTGGGAAGGTGTGTGGGGCCTGGATGTGGAGAGGGAGATGTGGTTTCCGTGCGTTACACATGACAGCTGGAGACTGAGTGTGAAGGAATGTTGTCCTTTTTTGCCTGTTTCCTATCGCTACCTCGCTGAAGCAAGGGGTATGTCCATATATATATATCTGCGTGTGTGTGTGTGTGTACGTGTTTATATGTGTATTTCATGAAACCATGGAAGCAGACGTGAATCGTCGGGTGAATGAAGGAGAGATGGCTTTGGGAGCACTGAGGAATGAGAGGAAAGAAACGTTACTATCTGAGGAACGAAAATGTGGATGTTTAAGATTATGTTTTGCCACCTACGTTGCATGGACGCGAGGCTGTAGATGACAAAGCTATTATCGTTCATTTTCCTGTAACCTTTACCGAGCACAGCAGCATCTCAACAAAAAAGATTATCACCAAAATGCTCAGCAATTTTTACCAGTTTTTGCAGGTTAGATTATATTGAGTCCCAGTCATACCATTAGACAGACAGACAGACAGACAGACAGATAATTAGTTTTCTTTTTCATTAGAATTCCACGGTTGAGAATGCAAGGTCCATAGGACATGTTTACAGGTTTAGCAATAACCAACTGGGTCATTTGCCATAACAGAGAACAACATGGTTTATGATAAAAAGAGAAATCAAAATAATTTAAGAAGAGACGTCCAACAGTTTTTTCCTCACTATCATAACTTTACAGACCAATAGAGTTGATGAATCCTGTTACATATGGGATACACGACCCTTGTAGACGTGCTCCACATGTGAACGGTTGGAGTCGGTCACTACCCCGTGTTGTTCTTGTGCTCACCTCACTGTGTAGAGGAGGTAGGAGGTCTCTGTGCCTGCCGTCACTGAGCAGACCCTTCGTAAACTTCAAGGTCAGCTCCTCCCTCCTTCGTGACAATGTCTGTAAGGAGGACAGTGTGAGGGCTTCATGATAACTTTGTTCATACCCACAGCAGATCTTCATAGCTCTCGTCTGCACTCTGTCGATCTAATGAGACTGGTGAGCAGAGAACCCAGTATGAAACAGTGAGCAGCAGCACTCCAGGGCAGGTCATATGTAATTCATGTATGTTTTGATAAGTTGATCGGATGTGGCATTGTACTTCTTCAGCATGTGTAGCATGTAGAGGAGTCGGGATGCTCGTGATGTGATATCACTTGTGTGTTCAGCCTATGTCAGGTCAGAGTTTATGGCGACTCCTAACAGTTTACAACTGTTGACCAGTGGCATGCTGGTCTTCCCTCTGGTTACACTTGGTAAAACTAGTGTTATCTTTATTTTCTTAGCTTTAGCTATATGCATAACTTGGCATTTGCCGAGGTTTAGTGACATGTTGCCTGCTGATGCTGGTGTGTACTGCTCCTAAGTTGTGTCCTCCAAGGTAATCTCCTCAGGAAGGTGTTCTACTGAGCATATTTCATACATGGTGAGGTCGTCTGCGTACTTCATGCGTTTTTTCGTGTGTTGTTCAGCTCCAGTGATTGTTGCCAAGAAGTTGATAGGATCACAGAGAAGTACCTGAGAGAAGTGTCTGTGTGTATCCCATTAATGTCTGACGTCATAGACACCTCCAGTAACCGCCTTGATGGACACGACGCAGCGGGAAGGTGGTGTCACCATCCGAGGGTCATTATCTCTGCAAGAAATCCGTACCATGATGGGCTGTCGTAGTCTCCCTCCTGCTCGTGTTCCTCGCCTCCGCTGTCATCTAAGTAGCCCTGGGGTAGTAGGCACCTCTCCATCCTCGTGCATAAAGGTGCCAATAATTTGGGGCGCATATGACTTGTTTTCTAATTGACGAGGATTCCTCGCGTATGTTTGTGAAGATGACAACCTTAGCCAGCTGTACATTACAGTCGTAAAACAAACGCTTTCAAAAATAGATATCATTAAAACATAATTCAGCTTATGGTAAGGGCAGGTGGTGGCACAAATATCGGAGACAATAATAACAGTGAAAAGCAAGAACACAAAGAGATTAAAAACTATTTAGAATTTCCATCACAAAACTTTTAGAAAACACACAGGAACACATGACCCTTGTCATGCATCATATATAGACCAAGATTTACAGATTTAACCCCACATAACTACGTACCTCTGGAGATGTCTGGGGCTCCTACACACTCGCTTACAATTGTACAACAAAACACAAGACTGACTTACTGATCAAGATGGCCCGTTTTTTAAAGTCCAGCTTTCATGCCGTCACCACACCCACAGAGCTTTGTTTTCGGCCGGCCTGAAGCATGGAATCATGCGTTTAAAACAAAAAAAGTCATGCGATGGGTGGGACTCAAAATGGTTTGGGGCTGCACAAAAAATTCCTGGTGTTTGGCAACACTGCGGTCAACAGATGACGCGCTCAGCTGATTTGCAATAAGCAAAACATGGTGGCAATGGGGCCAGTATAGTAATATATTCTATATCTTTAACATATATCACTTATACAAGGGCATAGCTATTCAACATTGTTTAAACCACTGCTGTATCACGCGGTTTCTGACACTAAAAGCTACATTAACTCTGTTGCCATTGGCATTTTCATGCAACGGAGGCTCCTCTGGCAGGCGTACATCAAAGCTTTCTTCAGGCAAAGGAATGTTCTCCTGGACTGCTATGTTATGCAGTACGGCACATGCCATAATGACAATCCTAGATGTCTCAAGCTTTGTTCTTAGAGATTGGCTAAGACAGGCAAAAGCCTTTTCCAGACACCAAATGCTCGCTCAATAGTGTTACGAGTGTTGGCCTGGTCCGTGTTGTTGCATCTTTATCATTAGCAGGAGACAAGACAGGGGTAAGTATATAACTCCGGCAAAGATAGCCACCGTCACCCAAAAGATACCTAGCATGGTGTCCTTGATCTAACATATGGCCTACCATGGAGTTATCAAAAATCTTGCGGTCATGTTTACTTTTTGGTCAGCTGGCAATGATTTTATCAACTTTCATGTCTGGTCCACAGGCTGCCTGTACGGTAATGGAAAATTATCCCTTCCGATACCTGTATTTCTGTGCATCATTACCTACCGGACTACGGATTGGAACATGTGCACCATCACTGTAGTCAATAGATTTATGAATGGCTGCTGCGACATCATCAGGTGTTGGATATTTGATATACTCAGGAGCCAGGACAGCAGTTGTTGTAGATACATGGGCAAGGTATTTGCAGACTGACGCCACAGACATTTCTGAGCAGACTGCAACATTCAGCTGCAATGATCCTGTTGCCATGTATCGCAGAGCAGTCAGAAGCTGTGCACAAGGTGGTATGCTGCGTGCTGTTTGAAGACAAATAAAACGTTCATTATCATAGAGAAATATACATTAAATGAAAGTACAGATGTAAATCCATATACATAATTGGGAGTGTATGTGTTTCTTATAAATCATGATTTGATTGGTAAGTTTAACACAATCTCAGAAATTCAACTCGTCCATCTTTGGCTCTTGGCAACCTTTTTTTGAATTTTTCCAAAAGACTTCTGGGAGACGATAACACTTTATAAACACCTCATCGGACAGCCTTGTAAAGGGGTTAGATCTCTTTCTTACGACTAAGTGTGGCATTCAAACTTCTCCAACTTCTTCCACCTGCTCCACTTGGTTAAGCTTCTACGATGCTTCCATTAACTATATAAATATTTCAGTTGCGTATACTTTCCTTATCCCAAAGGAACGATAAAACATCTAACTAACATCATGCATATTCGTATTTTCCTGCAACATTAAAATGAACCATCGACACTCTCATCTGAAACATATTACTTTTTTCTAATGTGTCTGCCACTTTCAGGGATGTCCACACCTTCATCACTATGGTCATAATTTCACTATTAAGGGCGATCAAACCACAAGTACAGCTCTGATACTTCGCTAAAAATTGCGGATGGTCATAAACAAAACTGATAAAAGGATAGTGTTTTTGGAAAATACCACCCAGTAATACAGGTTAAAATTTGTACATATTTCCGTTTGATAATTTCATGGCAGTTGTAGTTATGTCCATCAAGTCAGAATATCTTCTTAAACCTATCTATTAATGAAAACTTAACATTGAGATCGGCTGTGGGGAAGACTATCCGCTCGCAAGCTTTCAATGTAGTTTCAATATTCTATGGGCCGAGCCCAAACGAAGGCGAACACTGCGTATTTCAACTAATCCGATTCCGATGTTTTGTGTCTGGAGGGATGTGAGCGGGGCCGTTCAAAAGTTTGATAAAATGGTCCTCGTGAGTAGTCCTACTATAAACAGATAAAAATTAAGGAAGATCACAGGAATGTCCTAGATAATGGAGGCAGGTACAACAGCGCCAGTGAGGTAATTTCTATAGATTTAAGGATATTACCACTACGGATTTACAAGCATCTGTATTATAAAAACATCAGTACCACTGCTGAAATGCAGGGAATGTAGGCTAATATAAAAGCCAGTGAAAGGTACGCATTTTTGAACACACAAAAGAAACTCGAATAGATCTAACCGTCATTCAAGAAATCTACCGTATATCAAGATCCACGCGCATGCGCAGAATTCCGACCATCCACTGTCATAACTCGTTGTCAGTTATCGCCACTTGCGTGTTTTTATGTCATAGAGATTTTATCATAGTAACTATGTTCAATTATACCTCATGTATGTTTTATATGTGAGGTTTATGTCTGAATTTTTTCTTTTGTTCTCATATTACATTTTAACTGGTTCTTTTAAGTTTTCTGTTAATTTTCACATATTTTCTAGTCATCCCACGTACATAACTAAGTTCTTACGTCATGTATGGTTATGTGTGTGTGTGTGTATGTGTGTGTGTGTGTGTGTGTGTGTGTGTGTGTGTGGTTACACCAGGCGAAAAGTTAGCTGACATCTTGAGGTGTCTGGTCGACTTATCTCCACCAAGAAACACCAAGTTTGGTGTGACCTGCTGCAGGAGACTTCCGTCTTTTCACGGGAATTTTGTCGATTGTGTCTCACTAATGAAGCAGCTTGCTAAGATGTGGAAGGAATTAATGAGGTCTTACACACCTACAAACTTACTGAGAAAGAAAAATGTTGAAAATAACTTTGCAAAATATGATTAATTGCTTACTTAAGTGTGCGTTGACAAGAGCGATCTTACCAGACTTATGTATGGTATTATGACGGTCCCGCAGATAAGGTTATGCTTTTCCAGTCCTACCGATCCCCACCCTGAGGGTAGAACACGTTGACCACTTTGGTGACACTTTGCCTCATCAAGAAGGCCATTTCGATGTCTTCTATTGCACCATCTCTTATAACCCCTCCACTTCTCTGTAACACCTTCGACTCAATCCTATTCTGCAAAATTCTCTTCGTTCTTTGAAGATTAAGACCAAAGGATTGATTAGTAGCTTAATACATACTTTCCTGCCTTCCAGTGGCGCAGTAATGTATTTCTACAAGCTGTTTCACCCCACAGCCATACCCCTACTTCACAGAACATTTATTATGTATGATATCTAATATAGGGACGTCTTAGGGTAAGGAAAACTACCCATGTGTCAGAAGGAGGGAGTTACCTCGCAGTTGCTTGGCTAAACATAATATCACAATTTACACAAGCCCAAGTGACCACCAAACTTAATTTTAGGTCAACACCTTGTCCCCCTAGATGGGCGTCAGAGAACATTCACCTTACACCTGGCTGCCCCACCTAACCACAGCCTAATCCAGTGGCTTATAAATCGCTTTAAAAGACAATCGAAGCTACATGGAAGATGCAGTAACATGTCTATAGTCTTTAATAACGATAGATACAGGTGAAAGAGCGGAACACATTTACAGAAAACATAATTCATAAATGAAACAAACGCTACCTCAGAGGTCGAGCCATTATCACATGAAACTCTTAACAATATTCTGATAACCTTTTAGAGGACAGACGTACTGGGATGAGGTAGATAAACAGGATCCCGCAGCAGGGAGGCTGGAAAGCTGAAGTAAGTAAAGGTAGAGGAAGCAGGAGAGAGGGGAAGAGCGGCCAGTGTTACGTAATGCTTATATGAAAGAATATCTACTTCCACTTATGGCTCTGAGTTACGATATATATTTCCTGCTACTTAACAAAAGAACTGAAATTTATGAATGTGCCGTTATTCAATTATACAATATATATATGAATGACATAAAAGAGACTTAACACTGAGTCATATCAATAAACGATTAAACCCATAGAGAACTTCACTGTCTTTAAAAGACACAAAGATAAAGAAAAATTACAAAAATGAGGAAGAAAAATGCAAAAGTTCTCAAACACAGTTAAAAGAAATATGTACACTTTACCAAGAATACCCAGAGCCCAGATAATGTAGAACAACAATAATGAGTAATCTCTCATTACAAAGACAAATAAGAAAATCCATTATAGGCATATATTTCAGCACCTGTACAGAGTGCTTGCTGTCACATTAATAACTCTTGTACTGTGTCTTACTCTCGGTCATACGTTTATAACGCCCAAATTGTTATAGATCTTCATTCCTTTAATGAATATAAGTGGATTGTGTGTGTGTGTGTGTGTGTGTGCACTTATATGGAAGAAAGAAATCTCACATTATATAGACTTCGACAATTGGATGGCAGGGATAAGAGCGAGTGTACATCTTACATTAAGCATTATAGTAACAAAATGTCAACAACATCTTACCTGTGCTCGTCAGTCCTGTCTGTCTCAGCTTCAGGGTCACAAGCATCCACCTGTGGAACAAACAGCTGCTTTCAATCAGGCGCCTGCATGACAAATGCATTAACAAGAAGTCCTTTTCCTTATACGTGCAGAGGGACACACAATTCTATGAACAGCCATTTTTTTTTACTTCAAGAGGATGATAAGGATGATAAGGGAACTCCTAGGATTTGGAAACTGCTGACTGACCTCAACCCTTGGCCTCAGCAAGTCTAAAGTTCCTTAACACACTACATATCCTAATGATTCAACAGTAACTACCATAAGTAAACACACAACCACCAGTTACTATACTACAATCAACCAGTTATCACATTACCACGAGTGACCACACATCCACTAGTTACTATACCACAATCAACCACAACACCAGTTACTAATGGCATCAGTCACCAAACTATCTTTTTTTACATAAACATTCAAAACATAACTTCACATCAAGTGTCCAGATCGACCATTTTCTTATATATGACCGTCTCTATCCAGTCGTTGAGAAACTCTTCCAGAAGTCTTTCCAGGAAGTGCAATTTCCTCCCCACCAGCAGCCTGACTTACACCAATGAACTTTACAAACTTTTCAGATTCCAGCAGCCGTGGCAGGCTCTCAAAAAGCAGTGGGGAATATCCTGGCTATGATGGCCACACTCCAGTTCCAGACGTGTGCTGGATTGGACGGATAACTTGGTGCATTTGTGCTGGAGACTCAGGCTGTTCCGGGGTCACGCCCATGGTGACCTTTCTTTCCGTATTCTGGGCATTATCCATTCTTTTCTAAGGAGGAGAGAACAACATTCTCCAGATAAGAGAATTTAGCTTAATATTTAGGAAATATTGAACATAGTTCGTCTTCCTAAAGACTTACTAATCAGTTAAACAGTTAACTGTATGTAGCTAAGGAGTTTCTGATTCTTATCTTTTTATATATCGTACACTTTTTCAACTCCACATTCTAAACCTTATCGTCATTTTAGGAAGAGATATGCATCTTATATGAGAGATCACTGAGATAAGAAAGGTTCTGAAGATCAAGAAGAGTTCAAGAAGGTGCAGTGGTTGAAAAAGAGGGCAAATGAGAGTTGGGATGAGCGATTACCAGTAAACCTCAAGAAGAATAAGATTTTTTGGAAGGAGGTTTATTGCGTGATACAATCAAGACCACAAATGGAAACATCAGTAAATGAGGCAAATGAGAAATAGTAGCGGGTAGTGATGAAGGGTGAAGGAGATGGGGTAATATTCACAAACATTGGTGAATGTGTTTGATGATATGGTGACAGATGTAGAGCGTTTCGGTCAGGGTAGTACGAGAAGTGAGAGTCATGGAAATTGTTTGGATGAAGCGTCTGCCTATGTTAGAATGTGACAAGGGGAGGCTGGAGTGGATGGTGGTCCAGGTAAATTTCTTGAGAGGGGATAATCATTCCGTTGATTAGTTTGCATGGATCATGATAAGGTACCTGAGAATTCGGGGAGTAAATGTATAGTACCATTGTATGAAGGCAATGAGGACATTGGTAATGTTTGAATTGCAGTATCATATGTTCGTTGAGTGTACCTAGCAAGTTGTATGAGACAGTTGTGGTTGAGGGACTGGAGGCATATGCAGAGCATCAGACCGGGGAGGAACAATGTAGATTCAGGAATGGTAGATGTGTGGATGTGCATATAAATGAGCCGAGGGAAATCTACATATATCATTTTGGTCACTACTCTCGTGAGGTGTCTGAATGTTTCCTGTCAACAAGGTGTGGACAAGAAGCACCCGTCACGGCTGCTGCTTGCCTTGGATTCTGTGTGGAGATCTTTGTTTTATCGTCTTTTTCAAGTCTAGCAACCTTTCTTCATTTAAGAATCAGGTCCACAAACAACTCCGGGACCTGATTAATTGTATGTTCTTTTTTCTCATTATAACATTCACTTTCATGTGGAATGGCCTTTTGGATTTGTTTTCCTCTTCCAATGTCGGTTACTATATGTAGATAGATAGATAGATAAACAGATAGATACATTGACAGACAGGGAGATGAATAGATAGATAGATGAAAATACATCATGTCTGTAAATCTATAAAGTAAACAATGGCAGCGTTGGCCAATTTGGAGACTCCTACATTGAGGGTTTGTAACGTTGTTGCTTCATCAGACAAGTCCAGAACATTGTTAGCTTCATGTCAAACAACATTGCATCAAATGATTTTCATATCCACACAGGAAACTCAGATATACAACATAAACATTGGAATACTTTCAAAGTTATTTCATGATTAAAAGAAATATTATATATCGTAAGGTTTTACTTTTCATCGAAAACCATTGTCTTAGTTGATTATAGGGATGAAAAAAAGTGGCTCTTTGAAGAATTTAGTAATGTAATGATTAGA
>JAUTXX010518124.1:0-11570 GCA_032273605.1 Panulirus laevicauda | reverse complement strand
AGGTCTATATACTAATAATAATAATAATAATAATAATAATAATAATAATAACAATAATAATAATAATGATAACAATGATATTGTGCAAATTCCTCATCTGTGCTGTACTGTGGCATACAAGGTTCTGTAACATAAAAAATGGTACACTTGATTGCCATTTGTGATTTGACATTCAGACTTGACCTAATTTGCTATCATGAGAATCATGAATTGTCACTTAACCAAATATCAAATACTTTGGGTACTAACAACATGCCATTAAGTATTATAACATAGCCTTACATTATCTGACAATCAGATCAATATATTGGTTTTTTCTCTCTCTCTCTGAAGGAAAAAGTAAACAGGACAAAAATTCATAAGTTTTGGCCAAAAATCTATTATCTACAATAAATAACAGCAAGTGAGATATTTTCCTGTACTGGGAATGTGGGTTTTATCCCCTTGAAGTTTTGTTTGGGAATAAGCCTTGAATGAAAGTATTGTAGAAGACATTAAATTGGACTAATTCTTATCTACCAACATGTTTATTTACATTTATTACTCATAATCTTAACATTGTACATATTTCTAGATACAAATGATGGACTTATTCGCTGTGCATAAGATTATACAGATGGCATCCTTGTGCAAATATGGCAGTAGTGATAAGCTGACGTGGATATACAATGAGACCAAACTGATTCTTTACTCATATTCAAGATGAATGATAAAGTCTATACACTGCTACTCATACATTTCATCCCATACCTTAAACATCATTCAAAAATTAGCAATTTCTTTTGATCCTACTTATAAAACCATTTCAGTCATAACTCAATAATTCTAGTATCAGCGTACTCAGTCAAAGATGTCCTGATTTTGTGCATGATCCCCTATCCAGCATGATCTGTATTAAAAAGGTAGAAGGTGATATAAGCTGAACAGGCACCCAAAAAGAATTATTCAATAAAATGCTAAAGATACTTTACAATAATTTACTGACCAGCTCTTACAGTGTTCTTTCCAGGCTATGCACATAAATGCAGAAAAGCATATCAGTACATACTGAAGAACACTGTAGTTAAATCTGGAACTTTGAATCCCATTATTTCTTCAAAGGTTGAAACTTTGAATCAAATGTCAAGTGTCACTATATAATATTCAGCATACCCTTAATTTCAGTACATTCAGATAATTAATGTAAACAGAAGGTAACAGAAAGTGCTCATTAACAAAAAATTTCAAGGACCTTTGTTAATCTGGCAAAAGAATTGGCCAAATTGAGAAAATGTAGCATCACTTTCTGAAAATAGTTTTATCCGTAACCTAATATTACCCAAATTTATATAACTATGACATTTGAAAAGTTCAAATACTTAAAGTTCACATCTCTCTGACCTGTTTATACATAAGCTGTGCCAACTTTATAAAGCCTCATTTTCTTGAATGTAAGTCTCAGCAACTTAAAATACCTAAAACTACATTATTTGTGGCTCAGTTTTATCTCTTTTGTTTTACTCCAGTTTTCATTATAGGTTCTGCTATGATATGGATTTTTCTTCAGTTGCCTTTTGATTATTTCAAGAACAGTTTCTGGGTGTTTATTTTCTCACATGAAAATTCATATTACTATAATTATCATTCTAAAGTATACTATAATTTTTTTTTGACGCCTCTTGTTTTAAAAATTTTTGGGTTTAAATTCCCTTGTATGAAAATTCATATTAACCCTAAGAAACAAAATTAACCGCACCATTAAAAGTAAACCATTATGGAATTAGATAATGGTCAATCATTACTACAGTTTTCAAAAAAATCTTAAGTAGCAAGCGACATGCCACATTTCACTTCATAAGAACTTCAAAGTAAAGCAAAAATATTACAGAACTCTTTAGAGGTACAGGTGCAAAAACCTCTTTTAGTAATTCATGAAATATGATATAATTGCAAATTAGCACAATAAAAATGTTTAATAATTCATCAGTCTTAAAGAGTTCCAGTGGATACTTGATTTCCTAGGAAATATTTAACCAGATGAATAAAGAAAGACAGCAATATCAGAGCACTATACACAGGTTACTATGATTTACTACCTCTATATATGTAACATGAATGCCTTTTTCTTAATCAGAGCAAGGTAGCACTGACACAGGAATATCTGAACCTTCTGTGCCAACACCATATACATATGACTGCTTATGGATTTAACAGTTCTCAACCTATGATGGATCATTAGTCCAGGACCCATAACTTGTACACCAGATATGTGTGACAAGAATAAGCAATTCATCATTTGAAAAATTTCTCATCATCACATTTTAATGAAAATGCCTTTGTATGTGTATACAGGGACTTCTCAGAATATTGTTAAGACAATTGACAGATACTCACTATGAATATGTATTAATGGATAAGAGATGTTTTTCATATGTTGTTTCACTAATCACAAGATGGGATGTATCAGACATGCATATGAATGGGTTATAATGCTATCAACGTGGATAGGCTTCTAACATCAAATATCGGAATTCATTCCCAAGAGATAGTGCCTCTTTTCTTCCTCTTCTTTTTATCATTTTCATTGTGGATTGTAATGATGAGTCCTGCCTGTGAAAGTCTTCCAGCTATCATAAAGCCAAAGATAGTAGTCTTTGTCCACTTCTAACCATTACAGGCAAAAGAAAATCAAAATTTCACCAGTTGATCTCTCTTTCTCTCCCTAAAGTAAGATACAGTAATTATAAAAGCAATATGACAGAAGCATCCACACTAATCTTAAAAGCACTGCAACAATATAATCTAAATCAGGAAGAGTGTCTATATTAGTCCCCACAATGGTATGGCAGATATTCTTATCCAATCTATCTCTTTTTCTTTCATTGCATCTTTAAGTACATTATATGCACTAGTTTTTTGTCCTTTGGATATAATATCACAAAAACTTTATTACAATCTTTTTGAATACAAGCAATAAAATCACAATTTACAGCATGTAAATTTTTCCAAAGGGAATTAAAATTTCTATCAAAGAATAAATCAAAGTAGAAAGGTCTGCCAGTGTAACCTACTTAACAAAAAAGCAGCATCATGTTAACCTCTTTATTTGTTTATAGTCCTGGTGACTTTTCCAAACACATTTCATTGGGTTCATTCTTAAGATTTTTAAAAGACAGAAAAGTAGACTATTGAGCCTTACAGCAGCACTCTGTATCCACTGCACAAGACTAAAACAGGCTCCACCCAGATGCATCATGAGAGGTTACTTACAGTATAAATATCCACGTCATATTTCCTATAGGCACATTAGTTTTATAATACTGTTGAAAGTTTTCAGAATATCACCTGATAACACCGGATGGTATTATATAAATACGTCATTAAGGGTGCATCTATTATGCAAAGTACACATTACTATCAAACAGAAAAAGACCAGTGATCAAAGAGCAATATTCAAAAATTAATCATTAATATCTACAACTTGCACTAGAACACAATACTAATGATATGATATCAAATCTCATATTTTGCAGAGAAAACAGAGGAAAGGTTATGAGCTTTAAAGAAGAGTCAGATAAATATGAAGGCACAATAGATAGGAAGATATGTAAAGTTGAGAGGTATATGATGAATCATCAAAAAGGAGGAATACATCCAGTGAGGATGAATGCCAAATAGCTGCAAAAGTGAGATACATAAAGACTCTTTTTCTACACACACCTATCATCCTCCTTTCTTTGAGGGTATTTACCAAACTGACATTAATTGTGTTGTAATGCTATAATAAAATACTATCATAAAAGCGGTAAATCAAGATGGAGTCTATAATTTCTGTATTTTTCTAAAGTGGCTGTAAAATCAGAGATAAATACTTCCATCACACACATGACACAACACAGTATTATTTTGTTTTAAATGTATCTAAATTCACAACTGCATGGCCATAAGCATATACCTATGAACTACTTCACAACAGTACCTTCAGACGACTGTAATCTAAGTAAACTTAACAATCATATAAAGTCTTTTCACCTTTGTCAAATAACATTAACAACATATACCGTACTATATGAAAATAGAAATGAAGTCTAAGTCTTGAGCCACTCATATGTCAAAATCCCACCCTTCTTCAGCAGCATTCTTATTCATGAGTAATTATGAGTCCCCTCCCATAGTAATCAGAAATCTAAAAGTGAACATCAAGACAGGTATATACCATAAGTGACTAAGATGTACTATGATCACATTTCCCCTTCCAGGATATACTGTATATCAAAATGCACAACAATGAGATGCTACTCAACTAATGATGCTGCTCAACCATCATGTACGGTAAATAAACTTTTTAAGTTTTAACTTCATTACATTATAACAAAAAGATTCATATTGATACAAAAATATCAACAGATCTTTGTCTTTCTTATGAAAAGACAAATCTTTAAAAGTATCTACATGATAATAACATCATCCCACATAAAATACTGTAATAGAAATAATGAGTGTCAATCCTTTATGAAAACCTGCAGTATATAGGCAAAGGACTATCTTCACACATGTTAAAGTTGTACATAAATAAAGTACTTCAGACAGAGCTTTAATACTAATAAAACACTTTTTTGCCAAACAAGTGTTAAACAAATCTGAAATCCTTTTACTTTTATTGAGAAGCAACTCAGATTACTAGAGCACAACCTACTGCAGGTTTTTAATACTGTATATATTCATTTACTATTTTATCAACAGTTGCAATCCCTCACATTTTACCCATTGTTCTGTAAAATGCAGTTATGTAAAAAATACTATCTTTAGAGTAGACACATTGGGAATCATCATATTGACATTATTATGGTCTTATGGGTGCCACAGTCTTCCTATTTCAAATACTTAAGCTTCTCATTTCCAACATGTCATCCCTCTTCCATTCTTGTGCATTCAAGGCCTAAGACAACACCATCAGTAATATCATAATTTCAAACATACCCATATTGGCCTTAATAAACACTGGCCTCTCCCTCCACACTCTCTCAATGCACCCTAGACTGTAGACTCCTTTCCCACCCTATGATTTACTTCAGCTCCCAGAACTCCACGAACTACTGTATTAACCTCTAGGTACCTAAAGCATTTCATTTCCTCCATGTTCTCCCTACTCTTGCTCCTATCCAAAACATCCTGTCTCAACCACCACTATACCTTAATACCTTATTGATATTCACATTCATTCCCTACTTCCTCCTCTCACAAACATGATTGGCTTCAAATGCCAGCTTCTAGGTTTTTACTCTTGAGTCTGCCACCAGAACAATGTCATCTGCAAAATGCAATTGATTTACTGGCCAGGCCCCCTAACCCCAAGCATATTGTAGATTCATCCTTTGCTCCAAGACCCCTTCATCTACCTTTCTCACTTTCCTGTTCATGAACAGTTTAAACAGTGCCATGGTGACATCAGATACCCTTGATGCAGTTCTACATTCACTCAGAACCTACTTGCACACTCATCTTACTGTTCAAGAGAAATCTCCTCCCATATCATACATTCATAACACCTTCTACATGGCATCTTTCAACCTTATTACATGGTTTCTTCAGATCCAATGCCACATACAAATCCATCTCTTTCTTACAGAGAATTTTATAAGTGAATACCTGGTCCTCACATCTTCTAACAAAGTTGTAAACTCTGATATTGAAATGAGTTTTTAAGAATAATTTTTCACATTTCCCTGAATTACTGAAATCACATAAGAAATAATGCCCATACCATACTTTTCTATACTTGTTCTCTGTTTTGTACATTAATGAGGTAGCGCCAGAAACAGAAAAAGAATGGCCTCATATACAACCACTTTCCAGCAGACATACATAATGCACCAAAACTAGAGCCCTTCTCTGCAACCAGGCCCCCCAGAAATTTCAAATGGGTTCCTTTGATTGCTTCATATGCCCTAGTTCAATCCAATGACAGCACATCATCCCCCTTATACCACTTCACTCCAATACCCTCTATCCCAAGTTCACCTGTCTGTTCAGACCCTGATTCCTTAAAACCTCTTTCACTCTATCCTTCCATCTCCAATCTGGTCTCCCTCTCCTTCTTCCCTCCACTTCTGACACATATACCCTCTTAACCAACCTCTCTTTGTTCTTCATCTCCATATATCCAAACAATTGCAGCATATCGTGTTTGGCTCCTTCAATGACGGTCTTCTTGCTACTAAATGTCTCTCTTACCCTGTGATTCCTTATTCAATCAACCTTCCTTACACCACATATTGCCCTCAAACACATCATCTCCAACACATTCACCCTCTTCTGTATTGTATCATCTAGGGACTATTCCTCGCAACCATACAACACCCCTGCTGGGGCTTCTAAGCCACCAAACTTATCCATCATTGCTGAACATAATGGTTTTGTCCTACATGAGTCTTTAATATTCAGTCTGCATATACATTACATTACATCTTTAACATTAATGCCTAAACTGGCATAAGTAGAAGTATTTGCATCTAAATAAGATTACTGGTTTTAGGCTGTATGATAAAATCATTTCAATCTATAAACAAAGATGACTCAGCAGTGGAGAACAGATTTCTGGCAAAACCACAGTACAAAATACTGTTAGTAAGCAAAGTGGATGAAAAACTGTTGTTACTGGACTTATGGATTTCACTGAAAGCTCATTATTTATACCAAAAAAAGGAAATACAAAACAGTATACTATCATATCAAATGATAACAATGATGACATATCCATATCATTTATAATTTGAGTAAACTCACCAGAAAGACAAACTAAGAGGCTCCAAGCTTTTGACTGTATTTCACATTCAACCAAAAGATTGGATCTTCTGAACTTATTCTATCGATGAGTTTCCTCATATCATTGCTTCAGGTGTGTTTGTGAATTACTACAATTAAAGTCATATATACTTTGAACAAATAAGGCTTTGTTACATGAATATTTCTAACAAAGAAGAGAACATGAAAGAATTGTTAAGTATCTTTTTAACAGACGGTATCCAGAAGCATCTCTTTTCATTTTGAGAACGTTTTCATATGTTATGTTGTATTCATATTTCTAAAAAAATGTAAAAATAATCAAATGTTTGATGATTACTTGGTACATAAAAACATATGATGTGAATAATCATACAATTTTGAGAGGTCTGTCCTTGATTGCTGCACCTCTAAATTTTTAAATTTGCATCTCCTTCAATCAAATTAGAAAAAATAAATACTGTATTACCTTATATAAAGGATAATATATGTCCTGGTCATGTTTTTGTATGTGTACTACAACATTCTAGTGTTTCTGTGAGAAATGCATTTATCTTTTATTCTAAAAACACTACCAACAATGCATCTATGACATGAACACTCAAATGCAATAGACTATGTGCAAATTTGTCATATCCCAAGAAGCATTACAGTCATTCAACATCAGTAAAACTATGTTATCCGTAATGGTAATTCTTGTGCTAAATTCAACTTTCTATATCAAAAAATATGTTAGATAGCAGGTATGCACAACTTCACAATAATACAGGAATACAGGTACACATTACAGTCAGATGCAACAGACCATATACTTGGCAATTAAATCATCTCAGCATGTTGGCACATCATCAGAAGCTATGTCATTTATCAGGGCTTATACAAAATTGTCCCACTGAAGTTTAGTAATGGAAAAAGACATAATCAGTGATATAATGAACATTTTCTCTGTGTACTGTACACAAAAAATGAAAAATATATCAACTTTTTTTCAAATACATAAATCACTGTGAATCATCAGCACAACACCACAATCAACGAATGCTTTAAATGTACTGTACTGTACCTCAATCATCAAACTGAATACGACTTTCAATAGTGACTTGTACAACCAACATTGGAGAGAATGAGTATCATATATTGTTGCCAACTTCTAACCAGTCCAATCATATTCTTCTATTTCCAATCTCATTTTAAAAACATATTTTCCAAGAGACACCCTTAACTTACTATCTTCACAGAACTGGGTAATCAATGAAATCATGGGCACATAACATACAACACTCAGCTTTCCACTGGGCATGGAACATACAACAATCAACTTTCATCTAGTGTCAAGTCAACAGTAAAGATATATATTAAAAAATTTCAAAATATCTGAAGTACATGTCACTCAAGAACTAGTGAGCATGAGTTTTTTTACATATTAGTATAAAGAACCTCTTCGCATGTACTTATCACTGGTACGCAGAAGTTGGAGGGATACACCAAGATTGAAATTCTTGAGCTCATTATTTAATAAAGTCTTGAGTATAAGACTGATATCATTTGCCAGTTGCTCTCTCTCTGCTCTGAGAGTGTCAGTCAGTATAGAATTCAGTACTTTACTAACCATAGCACCACCAGTCATCTGTGAAAGGCGACAGCGCACACTCTCTAAAATGAGCTCACTGGTCAAATCTTTCACCTCTAAACGTCCACGGCATTCTTTAAACTTAAATCGAAGAGTAACCTGAAAAGACAAAAAATTATCACCAAAACCATGTCCAAATGACAGGGCTTATTGACTGTAACTCTAACATAAATGAATCAAGCAAATTACACATTATGTGAGATCTCAAGTACAGTTAATCATTTCCTGAGAAACATAGTGTAAGAAATTACACTGACAAAATATCCAAATCTATCTAAATAACGAATTTTCATAATGTTGATCACACAGATTATTCTGGAAGAAAGAAACAATCAATCTAACTTTTGATATTTTCCTGGTCATGAGCATGAGCAAAATGTATGTACAGCACAAATTCTGTATCTGCAGGTTTATGTGCTTTTGATATCTAGTTATAATACTCTATCTACATTGTATCATCTACAGTATGTATTCATAAGATTTAGTACGTCCAATTCATTTCATATAAAACAGGATTGAAATAGAACAGACTATAGGTGTTCCATTCTGATCAACTGCATCTGGAAATGATTTAGTATAGTTCAGTATAGTTCATTAATGTTTGATTCAACATCTTTCTTTTTCTAGCTTGAGTAGGTGCATCAGTGGCAACTTTCAGAAAATCTATTCATACATTTATATATATTTAACTATTATACTTAACCGCCATCTCCCATGTTAGTGAGGTAGCACAAGGAAACAGACGAGGAATGGCCCAACCCACCCACATACACATGAATATACATAAATTAATTACCTACCTTGTAAGAGAATACTGGTCAAAAGTATGGTAATGCTACATCTGAGCATCCAAATATGTATACAAAACAACTTTAATGCTATATTCTACCATGATAATTCTAAAGGAACACAGTGGTAAATCACTGGTGTTGATTACCTTTGAATTATTTGTTGTAACCGTAAATGGGCCTCGAGTAGATATTGGGATCACTTTCACGAGCTTACCCTGAAGGTCGTACTCCCCATCTAGCACTAGTGTGTCATAAGAAAGACTTACAGTTACTGTGAGCAACTGAACATTCACCCGCACATCATCTATGATAAACTCAGAGAGGCCCTGCAAAACAAAGTATCTATTTAGTTCTCATCAAATGGAAATATAACATAGCAGTATCACATGTACTGAGTAAAAATTAGGAATGAGAGTAGATCTGGGTTGACAATTATATGAATGGAATTTCAGCTAACACAATGCTTTAACATCTTTGAATATTGCAAAGACATATCAGGATGTATAATAGTTCATGGGTATAAATGAAAGAGTAATACCTGGAGGATCCTAAACAATGGTTAAGCAAAACAGGGCCAACTTGAGTGAACAGAGGAAAATTTTCCACAAACCAAATTAAGCTAGAAAGGAACAGTTGTTATCATAGTTCACATGCATTAATTTCTATAATTTCAATTACTTAAATATTGCATGTAAATGCCCTCAAAGATCATATATTCACTTAAAACACAAAGTTATCTTAGAGATGACAATTTCTCAACCCATGTACAATCTACATCCCCTGTTTTATTCATGTGGATATTTTTCACCCAAAGACTTTAGATTCAACAAGTATGACTGAAAACTAGCCTTTAACAGTTCCATTAATTCTATTTCAAAAGTACAACAGTGGTCTTAAAGCCTATATTATTCCCAAAAACACAACATGCAGTTTCTCCATATGCAAATCTGAAGAAAGTAATCACACAATACTGGACAACCCCCTAATAATATGGATTCAACCAATGTTACATACTATAAAATCAATTTCCCTAATCTTTGTTAATTCTTTGAAAAAAAATAATGACTGCTTCATATGCTGACTGTCAAATACAGTCCTCAGTAGTCACTTGTTTTAAAGAGTTGTAATACCAAAGCTTGGTGTCTTAAACCTGTGGCATGTCATGGTAAGACATCTAAGAATAAAATCATCCAAGAAACCACAAGTCTATTCCATAGTTCTGAGGCCATTTGGGCAAGGGATACTGGTCATGTGATAACTCTCCTTCCTCCAACTCCAAGTCAGTATTCATCATTGCACTAAATCATTACATGTGTTAGTTACAGAAAGTGTAACAACCTGAGCTTCTCCTCACTCACAGAACTTTCAGGTCTTAGGCAAAATCATCTTTAACAACTTTTGTCATACTACATTTCTTTTAATTATCCATTTTGATGATACTATAGTTGCCTTTCCAATAGACAGAGCAAATTTTTTTGGTTCTTTTTTTTCCCTCTAACTCCATCTTGAATGACTAATTCTTCCTCACGCCCTCATGGTTCCCTTACTAATTCTATGCTCTTCCCTCTAAACTCTTTTCACGCAATCCAACACCCTGTCTCTCTCTCTCTCTCTCTCTCTCTCTCTCTCTCTCTTGCTGAACACAAGTAAGGCATTTACTCACATGGCATCAATCCGAATGTAATGAAGAGTGTGATTCTGAATTTGCACCTGTGCTTGCATATCTCTTACTTTACTTTTTAAGAACTAAAATTCTTCTGTTCTGCATACATGCATCACTACATACCATCCCAGAGAAGGGTGACTGTTCTAACCCTTCCAGCTATCATCCTGTTGCTTTGACTTTTACTGTGTTAAAAGTCTTTGATTTCCTTTTCAACTCTCATTTCCTTAGACCCCATGAATTTCAGTCTCCTCTCATCAGTGTGGTTTCAGCAATGTAAGATCCACTGGTGATAACCTTTCCTATCTTCCTAATGTCTGTTCACCATCACTGAGATTGAGGAAAAGCTTTGCAAAAGAAGTAAAAAAATAAATACCTACTGTAAGGCCCATATTATGAAGTCTGACAGTGAATCTGAGTGCTGGATGCTGGTGAGTGATGACCTGGGACTCAACCTCCATGGGATCCATGCATGGGGTCACCAGCGATCCAACACCTTCTTCACCTTTCATGGATTACCGCAGTTCAGCCAGCAGTTACCTGATAGCTTCATATCCTGCTTCACTTACTGCCCCTCCTGTTTGCATAAACAATAATAATAATAATGATAATAATAATAATAATAATAATGATGATTTTTTTTTTTCATACTATTCGCCATTTCCCGCGATAGCGAGGTAGTGCTAGGAACAGAGGACTGGGCCTTTGAGGGAATATCCTCACC